>OZ012704.1:63111194-63215112 GCA_963942595.1 Cylloceria caligata | reverse complement strand
GGAAGAGCTCCTACGTAGTGTGTATTTAGTGAAGCGTCGAGGAAGAGCCGTTGGACTCTCCGAACTCTATATCGGAATGTCCTGTATTGTGCCTCGTTTCAATAGAGATGTTCGCGACGAAGTGGTTTAACCGGATTTCGATGGGTACTGCGAGGTGTTGTTAGTCGATTTCGGCGAGACCATTTACATCGACTTGTTTCACCGATTTCATCCGGAGCCCCTAGCAAGTATGCTGCCGGCTCTTGTCATGGAGTGTTCAATATACGTACTCGAACGCGTGGATGTTGTAGATATTGAGCATCTCATCGAAGAAGCGTGCGGTAGCGATGCCTTGATCGCTGTCATGATGCAAACTCTTGCCGACGATAATGCTCCGCGGGTTCGATTAACGAATGGGGAATGCGCTGATGTGACAGCGGGTATTATAAAGACCCACGGCTACGATATCTCTCGCTTGACTTCGGCTTCGCTCACCGGCTATCTCACTCATTTGATTCCAGCGCTCAACGACGCTTTTGTATCACGCAGCCATAATACAAAATTAGACACTTTTGTGAAAAACCGCTGAACAGCGCACATCCTTCATCGGCACTCTCGGACTTTACCACTGCTTTCACCGGACCTTCTCAACCTTCTGTGCTCACCAGGACTGAAATCAACGGTAAGCGTTCACCGTCATAATTTAGTATAATGCAATAACGGTGAGGAGGGTAATTCTCAATCGTGCATCCTCATAAAGGTCTCATCCGTTGACGTGCTCTGCAGCGCGGGCTGCACCGCGTTTTCTCGCATCGCTTTTGCCTGCTCCATTAATATAATTGCGCATGTGTTTTCTATTCACTGTATTTTCCCCCAGTAAACCTGCTGGGAAAATACTGTGAATATTTCTACTTATCAGGAGTACAAATTGAAAATGCGGGATTTTTTTCTATTTTTGAACGTTTATTCTGAAAAAATGGTAACAAATGAATTATTCAAAGTATTGTCCATCGCTAGCCACAACTTTTTCCCATCTTTCTGGCAATTTACGGATACCGTCGCGAAAAAATTCGGCCGGCTTGGCTGCTATCCAGTCATCGACCCATTTTTGGGCTTCTTCGTAAGAATGGAAGCGCTGGTCAGCTAGGCCATGTGTCATCGATCGGAAAAGGTGGTAATCGGAAGGAGCAATATCTGGGCTATACGGCGGGTGGGGTAAGACTTCCCATTTCAGCGTTTGTAGGTATGTTTTGACCGGCGCTGCAACATGTGGCCGAGCGTTGTCATGTTGCAAAATTACTTTGTCGTGTCTTTGCTCGTATTGTGGCCGTTTTTCTTTGAGTGCGCGGCTCAAACGCATCAATTGAGTTTGGTATAGTGCTCCTGTGATGGTTTCGTTCGATTTCAATAGCTCATAATACACCACACCCAGCTGGTCCCACCAAATACAGAGCATGAGCTTGGCGCCGTGAATATTTGGTTTGGCCGTCGATGATGATGCATGGCCGGGGTAACCATATGATTTTTTGCGCTTCGGGTTATCGTAATGGATCCACTTTTCATCACCAGTGACAATGCGATGCAAAAAACCCTTCCGTTTTTGCCGTTCGAGCAGCAGTTCGCATGCAAAAAAACGGCGCTCGACGTCTCTCGGCTTCAGCTCATACGGCACCCAATGTCCTTGCTTTTGGATCATTCCGAGGGCTTTTATACGATGGGAAATGGCTTGTTGTGTCACTCCCAATGAATCTGCGAGCTCTTGTTGAGTTTGACACGAGTCTTCATTGAGTATTGCCTCCAATTCAGCATTCTCAAACTTTTTCACTTGGCCCGGCCGCTCTTTGTCCTCAACGTCAAAATCACCACTTCTAAACCGCACAAACCATCTCTCGCACGTTGAAACCGATGGAACATGACTCGGATAAGCCTCGGAGACCAATCGATGTGCTTCAGCAGCACTTTTCTTCAAATTAAAGAAGTAAATTAAAACTTCCCGCAAATGCTGTTTTGTTGGCACGAAACTCGACATATTGAGAGCTCAAAAAAACTATGAATTTGACACTGCGACAAATTGACACATACTGAAAATTAAAGCTATAAGACGTAGCTTTGACATGAACATAGTCACAGTACTGCCTGATGCGTATAGCGTTAGTAACGCCATCTGTTATCAAACCCGCATTTTCAATTTGTACCCCTGATAGTTGTGTGTCACGCTAGCTTACATCACATGCCAGCACTCAAGCAGTACAACTGCAAGTACTCTCATTTATTCAATACATTTCCTCATATATTTGCACAGAGAATTTATTAACAATAATTTAGATTTTTTACACGCTCACATTTCTCACTTCGTCGCATGCTCGGCAGCACTGGCTGCGGCATGTTCACTCTCAAGCGTACATAGCACACAATTAAAATAATTGTGTGCTTGTTCTCATGCAATAAAAGACAGCGCGCAATTAATACAATTGTGTGCTGGTCTCTCATCTCAAATTCAATTTAATTTATTTTTGTATTTGATTTTTATAATTTTTTGTGAATGTTCTACTTTGAATATATTTTTGTAAAGGAGAGTGGAAGGAGAATCAACCACTTTCTCTATATATCATCTTTGTGTCTGGCTTCTTTTTTTTCCTGTCTTGAGTGAAGCTTCATAATTTTCAATACACTCACAGATTCGCTCAACTTCAATCAGGAGGAATTCCGCAACAGACTCAAACATTAATTATAGCCAACAACACCACTATAATTTTAGTCTATACCCTCTGAGTGCGGTAGCACCGATAGCGTTGGTCAGTTACAACGTGTACAAATGTTATAGGTGCAGACGTATCTCGACGCCGGCAAGGACGGACACGGCATAAACCCCGACGGCCGAGCTAAACATAAGCCTTGAGCCGCTCACACCACCACGGGAACAACTACGATCTGAGGTATCGAGGACCGATCAACTCATACACATATCCGGATACACGCTGAGTTCGCCATAAAAAATTGTAACCATGTTAATGTACGAAATAAATAAACTATGAGTATGGGTCATGAGTGCTATAAATAATGAAAAAAAAAAATTAGATTATTGAATATATACAGAGTGGAAAGAGAATTTTGATAAGCCACCTACAAGTGAAAAATCTTCCCTTTAATCTCAAAGATTATCACATTCAGATTTCTTCCTTTCAAAGGGGAAGGGCTATTATGCCGCAAAATTTACAATAAAATTCCATTACGTAATTTCGACATTATTCCTCCATCGCTCCATTTTGGCAAAGGTGGATAGTACTACTTTACCGAAATCAGTCTTAATTTTTACATCAACCTGAACGGTTGATCCCGGGATGGAGTCGCCCAAAATATAAAAATCTTGAAATAAAGTGTAAATTGAATGGTTCGTTCTTCGTCAAGGACTCGAGAGATAGAATTTAAATTATTAAAAACGATACTGTAATACGAATACCCGTACAATAATTTGACGGCCATCGATCGTATATTATAATAAAACCCATTTCATTTGTTTAATGATAACTCTGTATTTTACTCTTGTTCACGCAAGTGCTCCTCAACGGAAAACGATCCCAAATACTACCATAAATTTAAATACGCGTCATCCTGCATAATATAAATAAATTGTTTCAAGTCGAATAATAGTTAACCGTGCGGTACGTCTATTGCATCGGAATATACCTCCTCGGAAAATCTCGGATTTTCGGGACATACATGACGTACTGAATGCTAAATTTGCGCGCGATCTCGCATATTCGTGAAGATAACGATATAATTAGCATTTAAGGAGATATCGCTCTGCCTGCGGCCCTGATTGAAGAGATTTTGCGTAATGAAGATGACGCTGAGAGTTTTATGATAGCTACGCTTGGTGAAAATAGCGACCACGGTATTTTTCGATGCTTCGCGCATTAGATCGTCAATGACCACAAGTTGAGGCCTCGTATCATTCTTGTAGTCTGTTACTTGCGGTAAACGCTCTCGAAATTTAATTTGATCACTGTACTCTGAATACCCCTACTACCATACTGAGTATAGGCTCGAACGGGACATCCTTTCACGCATGTACCATATTTCATTAATTTTTTGACAAAATTTGTTTTACCACAGCCTGTAGGACTGCTTATCATGGCTGTCCATGGGTGTTTCCAACGTGTATCCACACCGATGAGTGTCTAATGAATCCCATGAGATGGCTCTTAAATAAGCTTATACCACGGCTACAAGCTGATAAGGCGCGCATTTACGGTATAAGCTGATGTTTACTCCGTATATAAATTAAATAACGATAGTTTTTTTTAAATTTCTCGCAGATAATTAATATTTTTATTTCACTACGCATACAACTCTATATGTAAAATTTACGAATCATTTAACTCTAAACAGCTCTATTATATCCACTAGGATAAGATGTGATATTTTTTTCGACTCTTCTAATCCACGTATTTTACAATAGCCATACGGTATAGTAGAGTGTCTCCCTTGCCGATTTCGTTACGTTATAATAGGCTTGCATGATTTCGTTTCTGTACGGGTTCTACCTGATGAAATTCCATACGTTGAATAACGTCGAATTTTCAAATAATAGGTACGTTCCTAGTTCCTGTCACGAAGGAGTGTATTGCGTCATCATTTACGTGACGTCTATTCGCAACGTTTAGCATGATACCCTTTGCTTTACATTTTTTGATAGTCCTGCCATTGAAATTACGAACAACGTACGCATCAAATTTAGGTCCTCCCGAAACGAACAAACTTATATAACTACCTGGCTTCTAATAGCTTAATTCATCTGTAAGATCTCCGAGAAATTAACCGATCGATGGCTCATACTCGTTGCTGGACTTGGAACTAACGTAAATACAGGAGTATATATCGCAGTACAATATTCGCCTCCCGAGGCCCTCAAGATAACTACAGTTACGTACAGTTTTGGGCGAACAGGTGCCGCCGTGAACGCTGCAATAGTTGGATAGCATCGCGGGTGCATACATAGCTCATTTACATGATCTTCTGGTAAATCAGTAGCATAACCGTCACCTCAATCTCTAGACTAGATAACGGTTTTCGTCAGATCTTTACGTTGACCGAACTTTGTCCGAAACGAATTAAGCGCCAATTTTGCGAGAGATCGTAAACCAGAATTTGACTGCAGAGCATTGTGCGCGAGATGTATACTCTCAGACTCCTCGTACAATACGATGAAATGCTTAATTATTCCCTCGTCATCGTTACACTCTGCTGGCGGCCCGCTCACGTTCTATTTGATTTTTAAGAAAGTGTCGATGTACTCGGCACAATGACCACCTCGTCGCGTTGTAGAGTCATACTGTGTAACAGCGTATTGCCAAATTTCATCGATACGCGTCACCTTATATCTGAGCGAGACGGCTTTTCTCAGCTCATCCACGACCCACGTGTGGTCAAACGCCCACTCAGTCGCGTCATCGTCTGTGCCATTCGTGGATGTATGCATATCTCTACAGCATGTTCTACATAGGGGAAATACTAGTTTCCCATGCATACGAATCGTCAGTACGGGGAGATGCAAATCGCATGGTGCTACTATGACGTACTTCATTAGATCCTCGACGGCACTTTAATCATTTTCCAGTCCTATGAGTTTTCGTCACTCGTCACCCACGTACAATATCGGATGTCTAGCGGGGATACTTTATATGGATTAATATCAATATAAGAAAAAGAAAACTCCAAAGAATGCGTCGCGTGGTTCAAGAGGCAACTGCTTGACCATGGAAGTAGTATGTGTACACCTTTGCTCCATCCCACTCCTATCCCCACTCATTCCCCCCACCACGCGGATACCCCCACTACCTTACTTTTCCACCGCCGCGCTACCCACTCTGGGTGACCAGTGTCGGTAACGTGGGGGTGGTAAAGTGAGGTGGTGTGGGTACCTTGGTGAACAAGGAAGAGTAGAGATAAGAGCAGGATCGAGCAAAGGTGTACACATACTTGGAAAAATAAATAAAATTATGTACTCACCACCGCAGCTGTTGTAGGCATCTACCCTCCTGCCAAAGCGATTTTAAACTCCTGTCTCTCGAATGTACTCTCTCTCATACACACACACACATACACACACACACATACACACACACACAGCGTCGTGTCTTTAATTCATTACTATGTCCTCGTCAAAGCCCTCGTCCACGGCATCGATATCATAGCCGATATCTATCTCATCACCGAGGGCTTCTATAATAACCGCCGCCACGTGCGCGTTCACCGTTCGATAATCGAACCTACGGAACGCTATCGCCGGCAAGAGGTCGCATCATGACACCGATCAAGTCATCTCTACCGCACGCTTCTTCGACGAGCTGCTCAATACCTGCAACATCCACGCGTTCGAGTCCGTATATTGAAAACTCCATGACAAGAGCTGGCAGCATACTTGCTAGAGGCTCCGGATGAAATAGGTGAGACCAGTCGATGTAAATAGTTTCGCCGAAATCGACTAACAACACCTCGCAGTACCCATCAAAGTCCGGGTAAATCACTTTGCCGCGGACAACGCTATTGAAACGAGGCACTATACAGGATATTCCGAAATACAGCTCCCCAAGTTCAATGGGTATTCCACGACATTCCACTAAATACACGCTACGTAGGAGCTCTTCCAGCTCGTCGTATGCATCGCACATTTTCTGTGTACGCAGGAACACGCTCATCACACTCTCGACAAACATTACTTGGCACCAAAACGCGTCGCTTAAAATCTCCTTGCCGTATCGCGGATACATATTGCTTTTTATTGTTAGCAAGTAGGATGCCAAAGACAGGCTAAATGCTCGAGATGCTGCTAGAGAGTATCACGGGCATAAAGATAAGACCCTCCTATGAATCACAACTAGGTATCCATCACTTTGAATGCAACGAAAGCGGTTTTCGAGCATGCATAGCCCTGCGCTGTGCTCCTCGCAAAGCGCTTGCTCTGCAGTAAAAGATATAGAATATGATCCCTCACAGAGAGAGAGAGAGAGAGAGAAAGACTTCAATTATAATTCTCTAATTATAATGCTATAAAAATAAGAGACACAGTAAGATCAGGTATTTTTTAAATTAATCAATATTTTATGGAAAGCACTTTACACATTTACCGTTGTATGCAACAGCCCTGCAAACACGGTAATCCACGCTCGGAGATTCCTTCACCGTTAATTTTATTTTTATCGCTATACGGAATTAATTTGTATTATCACTCGTAATATCGCTTTTAAATTATTTTTCGCTGTGGGTGTTGTCATCATAGTGTACTTCTGAAAAAAGAATGAAACAACTATTTAATTGAACGCACTGATCAATTAAAAACATCGTGTACAGAATAATCGATATAGTCTTACCTGATATGCCACGCCTCATTATTCAAAGTTGGCAGCGTTGATGATCTTCTGCCACCGACAACAATTGTGGATGAGGATATCGGGTGACACTTTTCTTTCCCGAAGTTAGCTCTATCTGTACAGTATATGTATCCTCCTCTCGCTCTCCATAACACGAATAACGAACCCTCGGTGTCGGCTCATATGCAGGGGCTGCTCGCTCTGCAAGACATTATTTTTTATAATTGAAAATAAATGTTACATGATTTAAAATTACGATTTTTAAATTATTTTATATTTTTTACTTACCAAGCTCTGCTGTTTTGCTGCTAATCGACATTGGGACGTAGTCCATGATCGGCTGTGTTAATGAAACAAAGACGAAAGCACCTTCTTCTTTCTATCGCAGATCTTTGCTGATGCTTCGGTTTTAGGACTCTCTCTCTCCCTCACCGTGACTGACCTCGGTGTAAACTTTATAATATTTCGAGCAAAATGTACACTATATACAATTATTTACAACAGTGTCTTTACCACAAATAGCTGCACATACGGAGAATTATTGCGTTCGCAACGCAATACCCGATGCATGATCAGTGATATGACTACGAAACAGCACAATTATTTCGGACAAAATAATTTTCATAAACTCCGTATCCTCCGTCGTTAGCAAGATAGCGATGTGCTCGAGCGCTTCTTCAAAGAATTCCTTGGAACCGATGATCTCATACGCTGCTGCACGAGGCATTACACTGACAACTATCTTTTCACGGACATATGATACTACCTCGTTCATACACCGTTGAATCGTTTCACTTTTGCTCTCTAGAGCCTGCATATGAATGTCAAGTCTTCTACTTATTTCGACGAGCATATCAAATGTAGGCCGCTGAAGAACAATGTTTGGACAGTATTTTCGGAAGCGTTTCCGTTTCGATTCTCCAGATTCCTCTTGATTCTCGTATTCCTTATTAGCGCTACCACTTATTTTACCAAATGACACAGCACTGTGCTGGTAACGCGAGGTTAAAAGTGTGTAATGCGTTGTGTGCTCTATGCGGTTAGTACACATTTTCTCGGCATCAGTCCCATGAGCTTCGAAATATTGTTGTACGCGAGAAAAATCACTTTTAAACACTCGCCACTCGTCCGCACTAAGTGTAATTCCGGTAAAAAAATTCGACAATATTTTCACCACTGGTGTAAGAGTGCACGTAGAGTTCAACTCGAGCCCGGCTACCATTATTTTACCAAATGATGTATTTAAGCCGTACATAACGGGGTTCGCTATATATGGCGATATCGCGTGAGACGTAGCGCCGTTATTTGCCATTTTTATTGCTTTCGTGTAGACTGTAACTTTTCGAATGAATCGTCGGTGGTATTCATACTCCGTTTTATACAGATTTCCCCCACCATCTAGTTGCATCGCCTCCTCTTTTGATACTGCAAATCATACGACTGAAAATTGCTAGCCAATATTCTTTGATATTTGTCGCATACTCCTCAACAGCCTAGTAACAGCAGCAGCAGCAAATATATCCCAAAACTCTTGCATACTCTCGCACACCTATGTGCACATGCACACCTCGACATACAGATAAGTTGTGGCATGGAAACTAAATAATATTCGTCGACGAAATTTGATGATTTTCCTCATGGCCGAGTGCCTTGAAATTAGAGGAAAATAATATGACTTTCATCAGCGAAACTCGATAACTAAGTACATCACCATCGTTAAATATTTCCCTAGGTCTTGCTTTTGTAAAGTTATCGCGTGCGGCCATCTTCTTGGTTAGTCCGTTCATTACATCGCTGCAGTATATGCAGAGAGAGAGAGAGAGACAGAGAGAGAGAGAGAGAGAGAGAGAGAGAGAGAGAGAGAGAGAGAGAGAGAGAGAGAGAGAGAGAGAGAGAGAGAGAGAGAGAGAGAGAGAGAGAGAGAGAGAAAGAGAGAGAGAGAGAGAAAGAGCTTGTTAAAGGTGTTTGAGAAATCCATCCGGTGTAACTCGACAGATCTTGAACCTGCGAATATATTGGAAAAATATGAGACTTCACTCATGACAGGGTGATTAATAAACCAGACACTATTGTTGTTATCTTGCGAAAGTGGTTTATTTACACCTTCCGCACTTCAATTACAAAATTAGGTTTAATTTAGAAAAATAAAAATGATATAAAAATAAATACATAAAAAAATCAGAGAATTAAAAAATGTATAAATAAATAAATTGAATTGACTGTGGCTTGAGAGACCAGCACACAATTATGCTAATTGTGCTGTCTTTTATTACACGAGGACCAGCACACAATTATATTAATTGTGTGCTATGTGCGCTTGAGAGCGAGCATGACGCAGCCAGTGCTGCGGAGCATGCCACGGAGTGAGAAATGTGAGTGTGTAAAAAATCTGACTTATTCTCAGTAAATTCTCTATAAAGTTATATGAGAAAATATAGGGTATAAGTAAGAGCACTTGCAGTTGTACTGCTTGAGTGCTATGACTGAATGTGAGAACAGCTACGCAGTCAGCACTGCGTAGCACAATACAACATAGACTGAGGATGCACAAATGAGTAAAAATATTCACAGTATTTTCCCAGCAGGTTTACTGGGAGAAAATACAATGAATAGAAAGCACATACGCAATTATATTAATCGAGCAGGCAAAATGTAGTGATGAAAATCGTGGTACAGCCAATGCTGCAGAGCACGCCAAAGTGTGAGACCTAATATGTTAATGTACCGACTTATTTTCTACTCCGCACCGACATTGAATTGCACTGAATTGTGACGGTGTACTCTTACCGTATTTTTGAGTCCTGTTGAGCTTGAAAATGCTGAGAAAATCCGGTGAGCTGGTGAAAAATTCGAGAGTGTACCAGGGGTGTGTGCGCTGTCCAGGCGGTCTTTCACAGAAGTGTCAAAATATCCAATATGGCTGCGGAATATGAAAGCGTCGTTGGGCTCTGAAGTCAATTAAGAGAGATAGTCGGTGAGCGAAGCCGAAGTCAAGCGAGAGAGACATCCTCTCGCTCAACGCGGCATGCATACGAGGCACAACCTCGGCTCCGCGAAGCCCTGCCTCGGCTATTTCCGCCTAACCGAACGCTGCGTGCTTGAGCACAGCAACAGGTCGACGCACGGCGAATATCGATCGCCGTGCGCCAGCTGATTATCCAACATTTCCGCCCACCATCAGCAACGGGGTTGATGATTAGATTCCCGGTTATGTAATGTTGATGTTATGCGCTGGATGAGATGGGCAGGACCGCTAATTTTGAGATCGGCCTAGTGAGCGTAGCGGTAGCAGTCCCGAGTGTCACCACCCTTGTGAGCCCATTCTTGCTTGGATGCAATGCTGTGACCCGTGCGAGTGGCTACTTGCACGGGGAGAAGCACTCATCCGTGAGCAGAACCAAAGAGCCGGTTTTGATGATGTCATTAGGGTGATGCCACTTTGAGATTGGCTGCTGCCATTGTAAGTAATGAGCAGACCATTGACACAAAACTCGTTGCACCTTCTACTAACACAATTGCCGACTTGAGAAGCGAGAGATAGCCAACACCTCTAGAGTTGGCTCTAGGACAGTTGGGGGTGTTTCACCAATGAGAAAATGTCCAGGTGAGAGGGCCGGCGTAGTCAACTCCTATATGAGTGAATGCGCGCGTTGGTGTGGCTCGTGCCAGAGGAAGCTGACCCATCAATTGTTGAGCCCGAACTCCTCTCTGCCGAGCACACACGACGCAATGTAAACTGTGTGATTTTACAGGAGCTCTTCCGCCGACGATCCAATGAGTTAGCCTTATTTGGGTTAATGTAAGCTGAGTGCCTCCGTGAAGAGTCCGCACGTGAGCTTGATCAATAATGAGAGTTGAGAATCGAGAATGACGAGGTAGAATGGCAGGATGTCTTCCTTCATATGTGAGTGCTGATTGAGTAAGGCGACCTCCTACTCTGAGTACACCCCCCTGGCCGATGAAAGCTGTTACTCGACTGAAGGGGTGAGGAGATGGAAGAGAAGAGCCTGACTGCAGTACTTGTAACTCGTGTTTAAAAAACACGGCCTGTGTCGCTCGTGTACAAAAAACATTTGCTGCAGCCATCCCTTCTGCTGTTAGAGGAGCGGTTCCTGCTAATTCTAACCTCTTTTTCATTCTTGCCACTATTCTGACACAAAATGAGGAAGACGACACAATTTTGTGAGCGAAGAACAGCGATAAATGAGCTCCCAATAGTACTCTGGCGTCAGAGATGCAGCGAGAAGATCTACCCCTGGTCGGGCTTCATATTGTGCAAATCCTCAGCATCAGTTGAGGTTTTCGGCCAAAATTCAATAGGTTTCACCATCCACGGTGGACCTGACCATCACAACTGATGAGAGGTCAATTAAGATGTTGAGATACCCCGCGAGGCATAATCTGCAGGGTTGCTTGTGCCTGACACGTGACGCCACTGAACATTGGGTGTGAGTCCTTGTATCTGAGATACTCGGTTTCGGACATAGTCTTTCCACCGAGCAGGATGAGCTTTGATCCAGGTGAGAGTTACCGACGAGTCCATCCACAGGTGAGTAGATGAGCCTTTGATCTTGAGCGTGGCTTGAACGTATGCAACCAATTTTGCAAGTAACAGTGCAGCTGTCAGTTCAAGCCGTGGTATGGTAAGCTTCTTGAGTGGTGCCACGCGCGTTTTTGAGTAGATAAGTGAAGCCACCTTTCCTGTGGAAGTTGAGTCGACAGTGATGTAAATCACTGCGGCCATGGCCAGTTGAGATGCACCAGAGAAGCCATGCAATTCCACTGTTGAGTCGATCCATGTGTTGAACCACCGAGGAATTGAGAGTCTGCAGACAAGTGAGATCTTCTCTAATTACAATCCTTCGTGTTGAGACCTGGTATGGCAGTGGACCATCCCAGTTGAGCTTGTGAAGCCAAAGCTCTTACAAGAGTATTTTGGCTCTTATCACAACTGGTGAAACGAAACCGATTGGATCAAAGAGTTGAGCCACCTCGGAGAAAATGAGACGTTTGTGAAAATTTCCTGAGCTGAGTTGAACCGTGAAGAGAATGTGAACTTGTTCTCATGAAGAAGCCAAGTCAAGCCAAGAATTTTGTCTCGCAGTCGTCCGTTGAGATAGCTGAGATTGACGGTGATGATGAGATATTAGCAAGTACCTTGAGGTCCGATGAGTGCCACCTGGCGAGTGGAAAACCGCCCGCCATGCACAAGTCCTTGAGTTGTTGAGCTATTTGAATGAGTTGATGAGTTTAATCCGCCCTTAGCTGTTGTACCATGTGTCACGGTTGTTAATTGATACGGCACAGGGTTGAGTTGATCGTCTTTCCATAAAATCCTTTGAAGATTCCAATCCTCATGATGAACGCGGATCTGACGATACATTTTTGTAATGTCAGAGGCAAAGATGTGTCTATGTTGACGGATCCAAATGAGCACGTCTGAAATATTGAGCAAGAAATTAGGTCCAGTGTGCATGATGTCATTAAGAGACTTTCCAGAAGATGTTGAACTAGAACCATTAAATACCACCCGTAATTAGGTGGTGATACTGTCTGGTCTCAGAACACCGTGGTGACGCAGATAATATTGTATTTCACTTGAAGATGATTTCGAAGCCTTCACCATATGACCAAGTTGTTCATATTCGTTCATGAATTATGAGTAGAGCTGACCGTATTCAGCATCCTTTGAGATTTTCCGTATAACGTGCAGCAGACACCGATGTGCTTTTGAGTATGAGTTTCCAGGTTTGCAGGCAAAAATGTGAGAGAAAGCCGAACGATGTATCGGCCTGTAGTAACACACTGATGCATGTTGCGAATCTGATCCTCGCATGCCTGCTCCTCTGGTGTGAGTTGACCAACTGTGTTCTTTGGTGGCTCTTCGTGAATCCAAAATTTCGTTAGCACGTTCTGTAATTCTTGATCATCGTGTTGCATGGCAGCATGAAGAACAGTGAGTGCTTCAGGTTGGCATGAGTAAAGTTGGTTCAATGATGAGCCACCCAAATATCGATAATTGTGCAATAGGCGTAGATGATGTGCCCTTGAGAATATTTGGTTTAATAACCAGTCCATAAATATCTGCTCCAACTATGATATCGATTGGTCGTGGTATGAGAAAGTCAGGGTCTGCCAGCTTCAGCTTCACTATGTGGGGCGATGTTCGAGCTGGTGACTCAAAAGATCGCAAATGAGTAGTAACCGTGTTGAGAATGTGAGCCAGTACCGTGCCTTTCTCCTTGGTGTATGTAGAGCACATTGTGAGTTGAACCGAACCATGCGTCTGCGTTGAGTGCCTTCCACTGATTCCTGTGATCGAAATTGATGAGTGCTTGCGTGTGGTGTTGAGTTTATGGAAGAGTTTTTCCGTAATAAATGTCAATTCCGATCCAGGATCGATGAGAAATCTTGCCTGGTGCGTTAATACCGATGTGTGAATGTGTGTGAGTGCAGTTGCTCATAATGTTGAGATTGTGTTTGTGAGTTAAACTGATGAGAGAACGACTGCGTCAACACCCTAATGTGTTAACAACTGTGTATTGTGTGGTTGAAGGGCGTCGGAGGTTGCAGATCGTGCCGTTTGATGTAGCAGCGTGTGGTCTGTGCTTGCCGTCACATGGTGCACAGTCGATTGGTGAGTGCCAACCTTTGCAGGAGCAAGATTCACTGGCGATGACTGTGTAGAGCTGGTTGATTGCATTGGAGTAGTCTCCACCATGTCTAATGCTTTTATTTTGAAATAAATAATACAAAATGTAGTTTTGAAGTTGCTCCTTCATGGTCAAAGTATAATGCAGGCCATAAACTTTCTAAGAGCTCATGCTCCTTGCGAAAGTCCCCATGGACCTCGTCTATCTGAGTGATCAGCATGTCGAGCAACGCCAGCGTGGTTGGTTGAGCCTCGTCAGCTAGCGTAGTGCAAATGTGGCGGAGTGCTTCAATCCGGTTGTACTGATACTGGACCTTCAGCACCAGCTCGGTTGCCAGGCGAGCTGGTGATCGGGTCCTTACTGCAGTGGTGGTGCCATCGGGGACCAACAATGCCTTTTTCTCATCAGGATCACCGGGTGCCACCCCGCTGTCTCATGAGTTGCGTTCAGACATTGTTGTCCTGACAACCTCCTTGAACAAATAAAAAACCAACGAAGCTGCTCCGCAGAGCTCTACTTTACCAAATCTGCTTGGCTGACGAGTACCAGGATGAGCCGATGAGGTGAGACTACGAGGAATATCCGCAGAATCCCACGTCGAGATGAACCGAGAGATGCGAGCGGAAGGTAGTTAAACCCTGGTTCTACCCTGTGCGAGTCGACGATCCGGCTCGAAGGACCAAATGTTTGAGAAATCCATCCGGTGTAACTTGACAGACCTTAAACCTGCGAATATATTGGAAAAATATGAGACTTCACTCACGACAGGGTGATTAATAAACCAGATACAATTGTTGTTATCTTGAGAAAGTGGTTTATTTACAAAGGAATATATATAAAAGAAAGCCGCTTTGAAAATTCTCTAGTGAATTGTCTGATTCACTATGGTTACTACTACTACTATTCTAACAGCACAATCATGGTCAGAGTGGTAAAGCGCTCATTGATAATAAAATTGATAGAGTTTATATTGAAGCGTAGACCGTCGTTGCGTTCGCGGTGAGGGAGAAGAAATTTACAGATCACCCTATGGGAACTTCGAAAACAGGCGGTTGTTCGTAAAATTCGCGGTATGCTGTGTGAGTGTCATCAGCGTGATTTAGTTGACGCGTATAATATTGGATTGTTTGATAATCAAATAATTATTGATTCGGTGGTGCGTGTTATTCGTCGACGAGGTTGGCTGAATGAGCCTGCTCTGCAATCCATACTCAATGAAAGACGTAAGTAATATACAGCGCTAATTACTTTTATTTTATTTCCTTTATTTCATAAGCTTTTTATATAGCTCGACGGTATGAAGACGAAGAAATGGGATCTGACACCTATGATTTCGATGAGGAGGGTAGAACCGATTCAGATGATCATAGCAGGGACAACGATGGTGACAGCTCCGCAGGGAATCGTTGGATAAATTTTACCCAGCCATTCTGCGGTTATAAACCAACAAACGGTCTTTTCATGGCAGGCCCCGCGAGAGAACCAGATGGAGCCGTCGCAGGTCCATCGCGACAATACAGTTCAAACGGTGATACCAACAGTAATACAGACAACGAGAAAGAAGAAGAAGAAGAAGAAGAAGAAAAAGAAGAAGAAGAGGTGGAGCAGGACGAGGAGGAGGAGGAGGAGGAGGAGGAAGAGGAGGAGGAGGAGCCGGTAGATTCAGGTAAGCTTTTAATAATACAATTACGCTGACAAAAATTAAAAAATTACGGGGATAATAATAGTAAAATGAAAAAACAGGGTATGAGACGGACCCAAACGTTCTCGCTTTGCACGATTCACTGTGCCGAGACCGCCGATAAATATACATAGTATATAGCTAGCGAGAAACAAAAATTAAAATTAAAAGAAATAAAAATTCTAATAAATGGTTTAATTATGCTTACAGGTGGACAAACTGGCGATGGAAGGACTGCTGCCCGGGGTGGTGATATTTTGCCTCCTGGTGAACGTTTCGGTATAGACAATGAGCAGAGACGATATTTTCCACGCTTTAGGATGCAGGGTCGAGACACAGAATTTTATTTTCGTCAGCCACCGGACGGTATCGATCATCTAACATGGTTCGAATGCGGTGTACGAGATGTTCTCACACGCCTTACAGAATCGTGCGAAGGACATGATTATGTGGGTATGACTCTGAGCGTACCATCTTTCGCGCAGGGACCTCTATGGTTATCATTCCGACCAGCTCGTGACATCGTTCCTGACAATATATGGCGACTAATTAATAGTGTAGCTCAGAGTGCGCGCGAATTTCGAATAGACGCTAGTACATGTAGAATGACGACATGTATAGTACGAGGTGTCGAAGGAGCTGGTGTGGGTACTAGACTTACACACGAGTCTATAGCAAAAAAGTCAATTTTACGCATAAGTAATCGCGATAATTTGTGTCCACAACGATCTCTTGTCACAGCCCGTGCGCATGCCGAACGCGGTCAAATACGTACGGGCGAGCTACAGAGACGATGGTGTCAAATTCGGAACGGGCTTCGAGGTGCGCAATATACAGCAGCAAAAGAGCTCACGCTTAATGCAGGGGTAACGACACCATCCAGAGGGTGCGGTGCGCGCGAAATTCAGCTCTGTCAGCAGTACTTGGTTCACGAGGGTATAGCGATTGTTATTTATGAATTTCTCACCTTCGGAAAACGCGTTCCGGCTCTGTACGATGGGCGAAAATACGTACTCACCGCAACAGGTAAAATTAATCATACACTCTTTGATTTCTATTACGAGCGTTCTCATCACTATCAACCGATATTAAATCTCGCCGGTGCGCTAGGTAGTCGAGGGTTCCGCGCACAATGTAATTCCAAGTATATTCGAGTACTCGAGCATCGATGTAGCTATCAATGTGCTCGATGTAAATCCACTTATTGCAACGGCAATAGAGACTCTCAGCCTGAGTATTGCGCAGACTGTAATCGTTCTTTGGTGCTTTTTGCTTCGCTCATCACAAGGGTGAGGGCTCCACGGGTATCACGTCTCATAAATATACACGATACAGCGTCTGTAACACATTGAAAATCAGTAGAGGCTGCTCGCGTATGATTAAAACCACAGATAAAAAGATGCATGTATGTGGTATATCGTTTTGTATTACATGCAAACAAACGCGACCGACTACGCATGCGTGTTTTATAGCACCTCTTAAGAAACCAGAGGCGCAAAAGGAGAAGAAAAAAGACAAGTCTTCCACGAGATATTTATTTTATGATTTTGAGACGCAACAACGAGAGCAATTGCATGATGATAAATCGACACGAATTCACGAACCGAATTTATGTGTTGCACAATGCATATGTATGACATGCCTGGATATCACAGATATAGAGACCGATTGTGCTAACTGTGGTAAACGTGAATTCGTGTTTATCGATGATGCTGTTGGGGAGCTTCTGAAATTGGTTTATCGCAAAAATTTAAAAAGACCATCTGCATTGCCCATAATGCTAGAGGTTTCGACGCACAATTTATTCTACGGTATTTAATCGAAGTGCAAAAACACAGCTGCCCTCTCTGATTATGAATGGTACGAAGATTGTCTCGATGAAAATTGGCGATGTCGTTTTTCTCGATAGTCTAAACTATTTACCCATGGCTCTTAGCGCTTTACCTAAAGCCTTTGGTTTCGCTGATGAGGTGGCAAAAGGTACATTTCCCAATTTATTCAACACACCGGAATATCAGAATTACTCAGGTCCTCTGCTGGCTTTGCATTTTTACTCACCCGATACCATGTTCTCAGCGGATCGCGAGCAATTTTTAAAATGCTATGAGGAAGAATCGAGTCGCGTCGATTATAAATTTGGTTTTGCGACGCAATTTGTGCAATATTGTCGTACAGATGTTACGGTTTTGAGACGAGCGTGTTTAGCTTTTCGAGAGTTACTTATATGCTGCGGGAGCGTGTGCCCCTTTACAGAAGCATGTACGATAGCATCAGCATGTATGCGAGTATTTCGAAAGAATGTTCTACAGAAAGATCGCATTGCGGTGTTACCACCAGGGGGGTATCGCTGGGGCGATAAGCAATCGCGCAAGGCGGTCGTATGGCTCGTATGGCTCGAGCGTGAGCGCAGGTGCGTTATCGCTCATGCTGGACGCACGAGAGAGTATCGCCCTCCGACCGGCCTACCAGCTGTCGACGGTTACTACGTGGATGCGGGAGTCCATCACGTTCTTCAATTTCACGGCTGCTTTTGACATGGTTGTCCGCGATGTTATCGCGTGAATAGAGATGCTCGAACTAAATTCGGCGATACAATGGATGAGCGATACGAGCGTACCGTTCTTATTTCCGGGCGAATCAGATTGAAAGGGTACACTCTAACCGAAATATGTGAATGCGATTTTGACATATTACTCGAGAATAACGAGGAAATGTCGATATACGTGAAAAATCACGCCATGGTCAAGCAGGTGCCTCTCGAACCACGCGATGCATTCTTTGGCGGTCGAACGGAAAATTTTGTAAGCTTGTACGACGTCGCGAATGGGGAGCAGATACGCTATGTGAATGTTTGCTCACTGTATCCATAGGTGTGTAAGAATGGAAAATATCCCGTTGGATACCTGAAATTGTACGTAGGTGACGAGTGTCGAGAACTCGTAGGACTTGAAAACGAGCTAAGTTTCGTCGAGGGTCTTGTGAAGTGTACCGTGGTGGCACCGCGCGATTTGTGTATCCCCGTACTGCCTGTTCGCATGCATGGGAAACTACTGATCCCCCTGTGTAGAACGTGCTGCACAGATATGGACACATCCGAGGTTTGTACACACGATGACACGACTGAGCGAGCGGTTGACGGCACATGGGTCGTGAATGAACTGAGAAAAGCTGTGTCGCTCGGATATACGGTGACGTGTATCTATGAAATTTGGCAATACGTTGTTACGCAGTATGACTCGACATCGCGACGAGGCGATCATTTTGCCGAGTACATCGATACATTCCTAAAAATAAAACAGGAGGCAAGTGGACCGCCAACAGAGTGTAACGATGACGAGGAAGCATTGTACAAGGAGTCTGAGGGTGTATATCTCGAACGAAGTGCTTTGCAGCCAAATCCGGGTTTACGTTCACTCGCAAAATTAGCTCTTAATTCATTCTGGGGAAAGTTTGGTCAACGAGAGAATCTCACGAAAACCGTTATCGTTTTCATGCGCGCGGAGCTAATGAATTTACTAACGAGTCCGGACATTGAGGTGACGGGGATGTTACCGGTTAATCAGAAGATTTCGTATGTAAACTATGTGAGCAACCGCGATGCTATCCAACCATCCCCGACATCAAATGCCGTGATTGCAGCATGCACGACGGCACAGGCACGCCTAAAATTATACAGTTATCTCGAGGGGCCCGGGCGACGAATATTGTACTGCGATACGGACTCCTGTATTTACGTGAGTCGCCCCGGTGGTAACGAGTATGAGGCGCCAATCGGTCAATTTCTAGGAGATCTTACGGATGAATTAAGCGAATACGGGCCTGGTAGTTATATAACTTTGTTCGTTTCGGAGGACCGAAATTTTACGCATACCTTGTTCGTAAACCCGACGGTACGATTATTGACAAATGTAAAGTAAAGGGTATCACGCTAAACTTTGCGAATAGCCGTCACGTAAATTATAACGCATTACGATCTTTTGTGACAGGAGCAAGGAGCGTACCTATTATTTTAAAATTCGACGTTATTCGACGTACGGAATTTCATCATGTAGTAACGCGTAAAGAAACGAAATCATGCGAACCTGTTAACACGAAGCGAAAGCGGCACGGGATGTACTCTACTGTACCGTACGGCTATTGTGAAATACGCTAATTAGTATAACGCAAAAAGTATATAGTTTTACGGTTGAATTCGCGATATTTAAAAATAATCTTTTTGTGTAATTTCATGTATCATATTTACTGTCTACAATACATTAAAAAAAAAAATTGATTTATTATGTATAAAACCGTTGTCGGCTCATTCTTTTTGTGCTGCTATTCGTAGCAGTAGCTGCTATCTCTCTACCGTTCCCTTTTGTTATGACTTTCTCATCGTTGATTCCTTTTGTCCCGTCTTTCTTATCGAGTGTTTCCTTTTGTTCTGACTTTCTCGTGCTACATCCGTGGATATAATATTGCTGTTTTGAATTTGATGATTTGTAAAATTTGCATATAGAGATGCATACGGTGTAAACACCAGCTTATACCGCGGGCCCGTGCCTCATTAGCTAGTGCGGCGCGCCGCGCCTTATCAGCTCGTTAAGACCGCGAAAATAGCTGATGCCGCAGGGTCGCCGCCGCCGCCGTCGCGGTATAAGCTTTTTTAAGAGTCAGCTGATTGATTTTGATAGACACTCATCCATATGGATACACGTTGGAAACATCCATGGACAGCTGTGATAAGCGGTCCTACGGGTTGTGTTAAAATATATTTTGTAAAAAAATTCTTTAAATACATGCGCGAAATGACTGATGTCCCGTTCGAGCGTATACTTTTTTATTACTCAGAGTGGCAGTCCGGGTATTCAGAGTACGGTGATAAAATCGAATTTCGCGAGGGTTTACCGCAAGCAGTAGACTACTCAAATGATACAAGACCTAAACTTGTGGTCATTGACGATCTAATGCGCGAAGCATCCAACAATACTGTGGTCGATCTTTTCACCAAGGGTAGCCATCATAAAAATCTTAGTGTCATTTTCATCACGCAAAATCTCTTCCATCAGGGTCACGGGCAGCGCGATATCTCCTTAAACGCTAATTATATCGTTGTCTTCAAAAATCCGCGAGATCGCGCGCAAATTCAGCACCTAGCCCGTCAGGTATGTCCCGAGAATCCGCGATTTTTGCAGGAGGTATATTTTGATGCAACAGCCGCACCGCACGGCTATCTATTATTCGACTTGAAACAATCGACGCCTGATAGTTGTCGATTTCGCGCCTGTATATTTCCCGATGACCAATACCATTACGTTTACGTGCCTCAATAAGCAATAAAAGTTCGCAATGCGACGCGCGATGTACCAGTAATGCGCTTGTAATAGCGTTGCGCGGACCTCTTGATAAAAAGTAAATAATTATATTGCAAGCGCTGTGTTATCTGAAGCAAGAGCAACGACGTGCAATTTTGCGCAAAGCAGATGTAGCGCTCGTACGCTGTATATGCGAGTGTGCTCTAAACGTTTTACAGGGAAACGTGAGTCTGAACAACGTGCAAAAGAATCATCTTCGGAGGCACGCGACAATTCTTCGTCGACTAGTCGCCAAAAAAGGAAATTGGAGCAGTAAGAGGAAGATCATCGTCGAGCACTATGTCGGATTTCTCAAGTTGCTTCTTGTGCCTGCCTTGGCCTACACGAGACATGGAATATGCCAGAAAGATGGTACTTATTCCTAATGATAACATACATCGTCTCGCTGGACTCGCCACTATTGCTGCTACTAATACTACTACTACTACTAGTGCAGACCCGTTGCCCTCCGTACAGACTACCGGTACGCCATTATCGCGCCTCGACTCTGATCTGAGTGAAATTCTAAACTCACACTCGTACAAGAGCGAGAGAGAAAAATGTATAGCGTACCAGCAGGTTTTACAGCGTTATCTTCACATGGTCGAGTACGATAATGCAGTACCGAATATTTCATCAAAACGAAAAATAACAATACTCGATAGCCACGAGTATAAATCCGACGACGTTTTAATGAACGAAGTTAAATCTCGACTCAATGACACACTTATTATCGATAGCGTACCAAAAAAATGTTAATCTAAAGCAATATCGTTGCTTCACAATTTGCATCGCAGCGCCGTTGGTAAAAAAATGACATGGGATCGTAACGGTGTTGTTTCCATAGACGGCAGAAGAATTTCAAATTCCAATATCGTTAATCTTGTTAACGATGCTATGCGAGCTAGAAAACGCGAGAAACCCATCGGACGATCTCACGTTGCCAAACTCCTCCGAGCGATACAGATGCCACGCGAATTTATCGGCAATCCCGAGTTACTACACGAGCCTACACCTACATCACCCTCGACACGACAGCGGCGTCTTATTTTACCACGCGATAACGATAGTAGCAGCTGCAACAGCAGCAACAGTAGCAACAACAACAACGAGGCCGAGACCGCACACTCAAACAGAGATTTAATGCTCACGGCTGAAAACGACATCATCGAGGGAGAGGAGGGGGATGAAGAAGAGGACGAACAATTGCAAAACATCGCACAAGCAGAATATCGACCCCCCACGCAGTTAGAAAAGAAAAAGAAAAAGAATCCATTTAACTGGTCATCGCTAAAATTATAAAAATTCGTCAAAAAATCTACTATGACACCGCTCATCCTGCTTCCTATTCTCGAGTAAAAAATTTGGCCCAGGTGGATCGAAGAGTAGCGCGAAAAAATGTTTTACCATGGCTCGAGACACAGGATTCATATAATATGCATCGTCTGGTGCGACAACGATTTCCCCGTCGTACGTACAGCGTCAGTAATATAGACGATGTATGGGAGGCTGATTTAGCTGATCTTCGCTCGATAGCCACGTACAACGATGGGTACGAGTATCTGCTTGTTGTTATCGATGTGTTGAGCAAATACGCCTGGGTCGAGGCTTTGCGTGACAAAACGAGCGCAAACGTGGCCCGCGGTCTCACACGCATACTCGCACGCAGTAACAATCGTCGCCCGCAGCAATTGCAAACTGATCGAGGCAAAGAATTTATCGGCGCTCCGTTTCAGCAAATTCTCAAGAAAAAGAATATCTATTTTCGCGCTGCTCGTAACCATGATATAAAAGCCTCGATTGCCGAACGCTTTAATTGAACAATAAAAGAGCGATTGTGGCGCTACTTTACATACACGCGAAATAAGCGTTACATCGATGTTTAAAAAATTTTTTTATATGCTCATAATCACACTAGACACAGAGGAACGCGTATTCCTCCGAGCGAAGTAACCCTCGAAAATGCCTCTATAGCCCGAGACAATTTAGCACGGCGTTACGAGCGTAACGCGAAAAAAATTAAAAAGCCCAAATACAGCGTCGGTGACTTGGTACGTATCACTACAGCTAAAGCAGCTTTCGTGAAAGGATATGAGCATGGTTGGAGTAACGAATTATCCAAGACTCAACGAATATCAGTGAATCGAGAACCATTTGTGTATATTTTACACGATCTGAATAACGAGACTGTCGACGGTATTTTCTACGAGGCAGAATTATCACGAGTTCGAGTGCCTCCGTCATCTGAGAAGACGAAAGAGATGAAGAGGACAAAGAGGAAGAACGCTCGGAATCATCGTCCCTGATAAATGTGAGCTCCAAGGATAGCTCTTTCTTTGTCGTACTACCGAGCAACAGTAGTATGCAGTATTTTCCGAATAATACGACGACGAAATTTATTACAAAACTACCGCGTCAGATACGCTTGCACGGAGAATGGTCTGTTTCTCTTGTGGAAATTGCTTATCCGATGACTCTTTTACATGTTCCTACTGTAGGAAATCTCGTAACTTTTGAGGATAGTGATTATGATTTATCGAGTTTAAATCTTTCAACACGGAGACGCGCTGATAGAGACCAAGTCGCACCTGGTGTATGTCGCTCTATAGACGCTCTTTTGGAGAGTATAAATAAGTTACCTCACGTGGCCGGACATTTGCGCTTTAAATCGCTTCCGAGCGGGCATGTCGAAGTGGCGCGCGTATGCGACGATCTACGCTACCACGACTTTCGCGTATCGCCCGCTATCGCAAGGCTACTAGGATTCTCAGAAGAGGACTGTAGGTCAGTAATGATAGAACCGCATTGCGAATACACAGGGTCGAGGCCTGCATCTCTCACCGGTGCTATACCAGGTAGCATGTTTCTATACACAGATATCTGCGAAAGCTATATTACAGGCGATGTACAAACCCCTCTTACGAGTTGTTCCCATTGATACTGATGACTGTCAGTATGGTTCGATAAAAATTAAATCGTTTTCAACGCCACGATATATACCTCTCTCGCGCAATAATTTACAGACTATCGCGATCGATATAAGAGACGAATTCGGGGATCCTATACCATTCGAGCAAGGAACGTTAACTGTGACACTACATTTCAAAAGGTCCCACGATTGATTACACCACTATGGATGATATTGACAGTGTGCAGCACGGATGGGGCCGTCGCGTTTTTCAAAGCATATCGGTCATCATTTAATCATTGACTATGTGTTCAGCATGACCACTAGACAAATCTACGAGAGTCTGCAATATCTACCACTTTCAACCGTTGGCGTATACCCAGCTGACAGAATTCCTCGTGTATGGTCGTTACCTGCCGGACTCGTAGTTAACACGGATAACCACGACGGACCTGGAGAGCATTGGATCGCCATGTACGTTAACCATCATGGAAAAGGAATGTACTTTGATAGCTACGGGCTACCACCGGTTATACCGCAACATCTCGCACGACTACGAAGAAACTGCAAGTTCTATCGGTACGGCCTCAAGCAGCTACAGTGTAATACGTCGGATGTGTGTGGATAATTTTGCATCGTATTCCTACATCTTATGTCGTGCGGCTTCACCATGTCGCGATTTAATAATCCTTTTAGCGATAATGTAATGAAAAACGACAGATTAGTGCGTGAATATTACAATGCTTTTGCCTCTCGACGATCAGACAGTTATAAAAATAAATTTAATGGCGGAGGAATCTCCGAGCAAAGATTACCGCGTTTGCAGAATGTTGCATACGACGGTCAATATGTGTCAAGTGATTTAAATAAAATATTGATTAATTGAAAACAAATACATTGGTTTAGTGTGTCTCTTATTTTATAATTATATATAAATTATAATCGAGGTCTCTTGCAATACGGTATCATATTCTGCGTCTTTTACTGCAGAGCAATCGCTCCACGAGAAGCACAGCACAAAGCGGTACGCACGTGCAAAATCGCTGACATTGCATTGAAAGTGCTGCACACCTAGTTATGATTCAGAGGGGCGTTTGTTATCTTCAAAAGCTGTGATCACCGCCAGCACCATCCGAAGCATTCAGTCTGTCTTTAGCAGTGCACGACAAAAGTCTAAATCGCGAAAAGAAAATGTATCCGAGGTATCTAGACGAGGAGCTATCGGTAGCTTTTGTGTGTCGGGTAATATGTGGTAGCAGCGATAATACCGTGTGTCTGCGGACGGGCAAATTGTGCGTAGCATTATCCGAACTGGAGGATAATTTGGACAGGATGCAAGTACATTCAGGAGTTTATTGAGAAGAGTCGTTTTGTGGTCGAGGACTTACGCGTTGGAGTGGGTTGTGTAGTTGTGCGGCATCAAAGGGCTATGCGCGGCGAGATCGTTGACGTGAGTGATGACGGGTGCTGCGAGGTGTTGCTGGTCGATTTCGAGGAATCGATATACGTCGACTGGCCTCACCTATTTCACCCCGAGCCGCCGATTAGTATGTTACCGGTGTTGCTCGTCAAGTGTACAGTATTCGGCCTCGAACATTTAATTGACGAGGACGGAGATCTACATCGGATCGAGGAAACGTGCGGTAACAATGTACTGATCGGGTTATGGATGCGTACCCCTGACGGTGCCTACGCTCCGTGGATGCGGGTAGTCGTATTACACGGACGCGTAGCTGTGGATTTTGATGCGTGGGTGAGTGAGTGAGTGAGAGAATGTGCGTGCGTGCATGTGCGTGCATATGTGTGTGTGTGTGTGTGTGTGTGTGTGTGTGTGTGTGTGTGTGTGTGTGTGTGTGTGTGTGTGTGTGTGTGTGTGTGTGTGTGTGTGTGTGTGTGTGTGTGTGTGTGTGTGTGTGTGAGAGAGAGAGTGAGTGAGTGAGTGAGTGAGTGAGTGAGAGAGAGAGAGAGAGAGAGAGAGAGAGAGAGAGAGAGAGAGAGAGAGAGAGAGAGAGAGAGAGAGTGCCACGACGTAAATATTGTGCCCCCGCCACCCTGGAGAGTCGTCGTAGATGCCGCCAACACAAGGGTGAGTTAAAAATATTATTCCAAGTATGTGTACACCTTTGCTCCATCCTGCTCTTATCTCTACTCTTTCTTGTTCACCAAGGTACCCACACCACCTCACTTTACCATCTCCACGTTACCCACGCTGGTCAAGCAGAGTGGGTAGCGCGGCGGTGGAAAAGTGGGGTGGTCGGGGTAGCCGCGTGGTGGGGGAAGGAGTGGGGATAGGAGTGGGACGGGGCAAAGGTGTACACATACTACTCATGGAGTGGTTTTTCACGTATAACGACATTTCGTCGTTGTTTTCGAGTAACGTGATAAAATCGTATTCTCATAACTCGCTCAGAGTGCACCCTTCTGAACTGATTCGCCCGGGTATAAGGATGATACGCTCCTACCTCTCATCCATCGCATCACCGAATTTCATTCCCGCAATTCTATTCACACGATAATATCGCTGGCAGCCATGCCAAAAGCAGCTGTGAAATTGAAGAACGTGATGTACCCCAACCTTCTCATAATATCCGTCGATCGTTGGTAATCCAGTCAATATTCTCTCGTGCGTTTAGCATGCCCGATAATGCAGTTGCGCTCGCGCTCGAGCCATACAAGCCACGCAACAGCCTTGCGCGACCGCTTATAGGCCTAGCGGTACCCCTCTGGTGATAACACCGCAATGCGATCCTTCTGCAGAGAATTCTTTCGAAGTACTCTCATACACACTGATGATATCGTGGAAGCTTTTGTAAAGGAACACATACTTACGCAGCGTATAAGCAACTCACAATAATATAGACACGTGCGTCTCAAAACCGTATCATATATACAACTACATTGCACAAACTCCGTCGCAAAGTCAAATTTATAATTGACGAAACGCGATTCTATCTCATACTATTTATAAAATCGCTCGCGATCCGCTGAGAACATTGTATGGGGTAAGTAAAAATGCAGAGCCAGTAAAAGACTTGTGTAATTCCGATATTCTGGTGTGCTGAATAATCGCAGAAATTCACTGTGACGGGGTATTTGAGCAATCCGTCACAAAGTCGGACCAAGCGGGGCTGACCGCGGTGCACCTACTCGTTCGGCCCCAGAATCTCCCCGGGGCGATCCAACAGGGCAAAAATGCGTGTGAAGCGACTAATATTCATTTCGTGTTTTTTTTGTTTTCGTTTTTTTATCAAATCTTCCCGAGCGGTTGTCGGCCCAAGCACAAAATTATCAGCAGCAACAGGAAGGTCAGCTGCGGGAGCCTGGAGGACGCTATGATAACAGCGAGGAGAGCGATCTCGAGTCTCCGTCGTCGTCATGCGAACCAACCGTGGCCCCAACTATGACGTCAGCGCTCTCGTCGAGAGAACTACTCGGAGACCATCCCCGCAGCATCTCATGGGGACCAGAAGATGCAACGATCTCGGGCGGCCTTTCAATTTTCCCTGCGCTGCGAAGTCTCTGTTTTTCTATTATCGTTTGCTTCTAACCGCTACTCCGTGCGAGGCATCGAAGCTCTCGCTAGAGCTGGCTCGGATAATAATCCCAGTCGCAAGTACCGTTACGATACTTTCAATTTTATTGGTGGCTACGATTTGGGGGGAGGGAGTTTATCGGCTCAAACAACGAGAGCCAACGTATTATCGAGGACTCTCGCCCCGTATTTTGTACAACGAGGACGTTTATACCGGGAACGCTGCCGTATCTAAACAACGAGAACCGATACTGCAACTATTCGGTAAGGCGGTCGTTCGTCTCTAGTTGTGGGAGTGTGGGAGTTAGTTTCAGTAATTTTGTTGAGAAAACCCGAGCGATATTGTCGTGACGGCTCGCTGTCGTACTGGAAATCTAACGTCGTTTATTATAGCAGTCAAACAGGTACCGCCCGGTATTTCGAATTTGCAACAACTCGCTTCCCGAGAAATGAAGGATCGCCGAAGGGATTCCATTTCGTTGTTATTGTTAACTGTTTTGTTACCGTAAATTTGAGCGTAGCGGAGTTCATGTACAGAGCATGAGTGTGTGTGACATTGAGAGCGAAAATCGAGATATTACTTGTTATTTATCTGAATGTTTCGGGATTATTTATTCGGTTTTATTGATTCCGTTTGATTTAATTCGATTTATTTACTCTACTTTAGTTGTTTGGATTTATTTATAAGGTTCGATTTAATCCGACTCATTTAGTTTATGGTAGTAACATGAGTACACTGTACACCTTCGCTCCATCTCACCCCTATCCCCACTCCTTCCCCCACCACGCCACTGTTCCACCGCCGCGCTACACACTCTGCTTAACCAGTGTCGGTAATGTGGAGATGGTAAAGTGAGGTGGTGTGGGTACTCTGGTGAATAAGGAAGAGTAGAGATAAGAGCAGGATGGAGCAAAGGTGTACACATACTTGGAAAACAAAATAAAATTATATACTCACTACCTCTGCTGTTGTTGACATCTACCTTCAGTCCACGGCGATTTCAACTCCTGTCTCTCTCTCTATCACACGCACACCCACACGCACACACACACACGCGCGCGCTCTTTCACACCCGAGAATCGGCCGCTTCAAGAAGCTCGGGGTCCTCGAAGCCCTCGTCCACTTCGCCGCCATCGTACCCGATGGCTATTTCGGCACCAAGGATCCCGAACACATGGCCCGCCACGTCCACCTTATCCTCCGTCGTTAGTCGCACACTGGGCGCGCGGCTCTTGCTCCTCACCACCAACCCCGCAATGATTCGGAGGAACCACGCATCGACTCTTGGAGTGGTATCAGGACAGAGTCGTCCACCCGTTTCAATCCATACAGACGACACCCTATGCATAACGCAGGTATCAGCGCGCTAAGGGTATCAGGATAATACAGTCGATCGCAATTGACGAATATCGAGTACCCGTGATCGATCAGGAGCATCTCCGAGTATCCGCCATGTCTGCATGGATCAGCTCACAGCGATCCGCACGCTCATGATGTACGACCACGCACCTCATCCCCGTATGAAGGTCCTCCAGGGCGACACTAAAACCCTCACGATCCGAATCATAAAAGGTACGAAGGAGAATTTTCACTATCTCCTCATATGCTGTAACGGTCTTTTACGTTATCATTACCCTGAATGGATTTTAGTTCAGACTCCAGCAGGAAGGAAATTAATATACGCTTCAGTATTAGGTAAAAGTAGGGTTTATTTGACAAACGTAATAAATTATACAGATATGAGTATCGAATACGATTAATAATTTTTAAGTGGACTCCTTTTCGATATTTCTTAGTGATGATGCACCTCATAAAAACTCGACCCGGGCTCACGCACGACTATATAATCGTGTCCGCTAAAAAAGGGAGATTTTATTTTATTTTAATGAAATATTTCCCCTAATGGTATGGCAGTTTCTACAATTTCTAAGCAAGGCAAGCGAGAGTGTTAGTCTACCGGGCTTGCCATCAATAATTTAGCTATGTTAGCGAGGTCTGTTTATTATTCTTTGTCTTTCGCTCTAGCCTCTCTTATATCTATATATCTTGTGGACCTGTAGTGGGGACGAAGCTCTCGCTCGAGCTTCCCTGGCTATGCTATCTGCTCACTGGCCCCGCCGCTGTTGCGGTGGAGGCGTCAGCGCGTTGCATCTTCGGTGCATCGGCGCATCGGACCAACGACAGGAGCGTGCCTAGCTAAATTTCAGGGTGTTTTTTAAGTCCCCATGGATTTAATATAAAGGGTGGTTGAATTTTAAGGGCCGATGTTGATTTTGAATAAAACACAAATTATTTAGGAAATTATTGTCAATTCTTTTTATTATGATAGTATGGTATGGTTCAATTATGTATGGAACAAAATATCGGCCAAATGGCCGCCGCGACCTCGGAGGCACACCTCCATCCGATGGTCCAAATTTTCGATGACGCTTAGGCATAATTGAGGTTCTATGCCGTTAATGTGCCGAATTATCTCATCCTTTAGCTCATGAATTGTTGCTGGCTTATCGACGTACACCTTTTCTTTCAAATAACCCCAAAGAAAGAAGTCTAACGGTGTCAAATCACATGATCTTGGCGGCCAATTGACATCGCCACCACGTGAGATAACACGGCCATTGAATTTGTCGCGCAAAAGAGCCATTGTTTCGTTAGCTGTGTGGCAAGTGGCACCGTCCTGTTGAAACCACATATCGCCTACATCCATATCTTCCAATTCGGGCCATAAAAAGTTCGTTATCATCTCACGATAGCGAACACCATTCACAGTAACTGCCTGACCGGCCTCATTTTGGAAAAAATACGGCCCGATGATGCCGCCAGCCCATAAACCGCACCAAACAGTCACTCTTGGTTTTTCGACAATCACTCTTGGATTATGATTCGCTCAAATGCGGCAATTGAGGTGAAAAAATCCACTGAGGTGAAAATGTGCCTCATCACTGAAGATGATTTTCTTCGAAAATTGATCATCCACTGTTGCCATTTCTTGCCACCATTCTGACCATTGACGACGTTTGGAATGGTCAAGAGGCTTTAGTTCTTGAGTCAATTGCACCTTATAAGCGTGTAAATGCAAGTCTTTATGCATAATGTTCATCAACGACGAGCGTGAGAGGTGCAATTGTTGGGCACGACGACGAGCTGAGGTGGACGGCTCTTCAGCCACACTATCGCGAACAGCAGCAATATTTTCTGCAGTACGAGCTGTACGAGCATGCACTGGTGTTTTAATATCTCCTACAGACCCGGTTAGCTCAAATTTTTGCACGATTTTTCCGATTGTACGCACATTTGGACGATTAAATTGACGGAAAAAATCACGAAGTGCACGATATGCATTTTGATTTGAACGCCCATTTTCATAATAAGCCTGAATAACTTTAACGCGTTGCTCGATTGTGTATCTTTCCATGGTTCAAATTGAGTTAGTCTGAAATTGAGAAATGTCAAATGAAATGCAGAAAAAAACTTGACGTTTAGGTGTGGTTCACATTCAACATCGGCCCTTACAATTTAACCACCCTTTATTTTTATCCATACCACACTGGTTTCTTTTCGCGGTGAGATCTCGTTGACTCGGATACTGTGCTACTTGAATGACTGGTGGCTCAGTGGCTGGCTTTAGGAAATGTTCGTCTTAGCGGCCTCAGAGGTATCAGACCTGGTCCTAGGAGTTGTGCGGGTTAATATGTTCCTCCTTTGGCTGGGTAGCTGGTCCTCTTTAGGCTGGTTGGCTGGTCTTCGTTTGATTTGACGAGCTGGTCCTGGACGTTAGTGAGAATTTGTGAACAAAATGCTCCTCGATTATCGTATGTCGTGCTCTTTTATACCGGCTTACCCGCCCTTCTTCCAAGTTCTGCCGGTATAGAAGGGTATAACTATATTTGATAGTCGTCCTGTAGCCCATCTCCTGTAGCCCATTTATCCCGTTAAGTTCTCATATCCGATTATTGTATTGAACTTGCCGCTTGTTGAGTCCTTTTTCAAGCATCTCTTGGTACTATAGTCGATTCTATTACTATAGCTCGAGTAACGGTAGTTGATTTCTCGTATCACTGGTCTTCATAGTGTGGGTAGTGTGTAGTACGGATACCTCTGTTGTATGTGTTTGGTATAGTTTAGGCTCGTTACTCTGCATAGTTCTTGATGCGTATTTTGATATAAGGCGAATTCATCGCTTTAATGCGTCCAACATTTCACCCGTTCGTAGATGAACCATCATATCTAAGTCTGTATATAACACGGTGCACCAAAAGGCAATACCCAGAACACTAGCATCGTAACGCGGATACATGACGAAAAAACACGTTTTAGGCTGCACGATCACGAAGCTAAAGATAGACTGAATGTTCGGGATGCTGCTGGCAGGTATCAGGGGGCTTAAAGATAGCAAACCCCCTCATAACTAGATGTGCAACGCTTTCAATGCAACGTTAGCGGTTTTGTACGTGCGTAACGCTTTGCGTATCGCTTTGTGCTGGGCCTACTAGCGCAACGCCCGCTCTGCATTAAAAGGCATAGAATATGATACCGCACCAAGAGGGACTTCAATTATAATATAATTATATATAGTTGCATATAATTATTGTAATAATTATAAAATAAGAGACACAGTAAGACGATGTATTTGTTTTTAATTAGCCAATATTTTATTTAAATTACTTTACACACATTTACCGTCGCATGCAACATCTCTACAAGGACGGTAATTTTCGCTCGGAGATTTGTCAGCCGTTGAATTCATTTTTTCCACTGTCGGATCGTCGAGAGGCAAAAGCATTTTAATATTCACGTACTATTCTATCGTTTTTCATTACATTATCGCTAAAGAGATTATTAAATCGCGACATAGTGAAGCCGCACGACATAAGATGCAGGAATGCGATACAAAATTGTTCACATACATCCGACGTATAACGCTGTAGCTGCTTGAGGCCGAACCGATAGAACTTGCAGTTTGATCGTAGCCGTGCCGGATGTTGCGGTATAATCGGTGGTGGCCCGTAGCTATCAAAGTACATTCCTTTTCCATGATGGTTAACGTATATGGCGATCCAATGCTCTCCAGGTCCGTCGTGATTATCCGTTTCAACTACGAGTCCGGCCGGTAACGACTATACACAAAGAATTCTGTCAGCTGGGTATACTCTAACGGTAGATACTGCAGACTCTCGTAGATTTGTCTAGTGTTCATGCTGAACACATAGTCAATGATTAAATGATGACCTATACGCTTTGATAGACGTATATGGTATATGCAAAATTTATTTTACAGCATGGTCGATCGTGTCACGACTATATGGTGAAGATTTCTCCTCTTTCTTATTCTCTTCCTCTTCGTCTGCCGACCAAACATCCATGTATGATTCTCCTTGAAACGGGTGCTTGCGAAGCCAATTTTTTATTTGGAAAGCCTGGCGCATTGCACAATACGAAGACGCTGCATCGCTTATCATAGCATGTCTAAAGCATTTTTGCAAAGATTTCGGCATAAATGTGTACGATGGAGCGCCCTCCGAATCCTGCAGGTTGGAAATGTCACGACTCGTGATATCGCAAAGAAGTATAGCTTTTTCGTGACCGCGTGTATAGATACGTCTTAATTTTCGCGAAATTTCACGCAAATTAGCTTATGCTTGTTTACATCGCCGTCGCACAGTGGGGCCGATTCCCGAAAAGCTGGTCAAAAGTCGAAAAATGAAGTTTCATTTTATAGGATTTAGAGTACATAGGTGGATAGAGTAATGTTTATAGAATATAATGGAACATTTTAGAAGGGCTAGTGAAGTATACCTGGCAAGTATAAGCCAGTACAAAAGAGACCTTCGCGCAAGTAATAGCTCGATCGTTCGAGCTCATATTCAAGCGTCATATTAAAAAATTTGTAGAAAATCGTAAAATTGGTGTTTCTTAATTCTGCAAAATGGAGGTTTCAGGTTGAAGAAAGTAGTTTATTATCATATGCGTCGAAAATTATAACAGATACATATGAATTAATAGCTAAACAATGTCTAAAGTAGAAAAAAATGAAAAATTATGTGCAATCATTTTAGAAAAACAGGGAAAAAGTTAAAAGTTCCGCAGTGTTCCGCAACGAAACAAGTTTTAAATTTAAGTTTGTACTGTCATGTAACAAAATTAGTAAAAATCAGCTGTAGCTAGCTGCAACTTTGTTTTTAGTGCACATTTGAATATAAAAAATTACAAATTCACATTAACCACTTGTTGCACGTTTTTTTCAAATAAATATAATTTTGTGAAACTTGTTACTCGGGGGTTTTTGGGATCGCTGAATACGAATCCGGTGTCAAAAAAACTAAATTCAAATTGGCGGATCTAATATGGCGGACGCAATTGTCGAAATCGATTGGATTCGCTTGAAACTTGTTACTCGGGGGTTTTGGGGGTTGCTGAATACGAATCCGGTGTCAAAAAACCAAAATTTGAAATGGCGGATCTAATATGGCGGGCGCAATTTTCGAGACCAACAATAATAAATAAATAAATAAATACATCACTTAGTTATCGAGAAACGCCAATTAATTTGGATAATACGCGACGCGGTTCATAACGTACTAGTCCCTTTCACATCAAATTCACAACGGGACGACGTACTAACGCGCGCACGACTTTCTAAATCGAAACGAAAGAAAACTCAAACAAAATCATGTAAATCTAAAACCCATAATTCGATAAAATTCGTGACGCGGTCTATCCCGTCCAAATCCCACACAAACGATCACACTTGGGGATAACGGCCTAACTACCGCACGGTTTAACCGTCAGCAGAAAACAATTAATTAATACAATGACTTTTCCCCGGCTTCTACCAGTTAAACGATCTCGAGGTTACACGCTACGAACGCCGCAGTTCCCGATACAAATTCATACTCTGCACGAGGTGTACAGGAGTCGCAGGCATGACCAAGTTCGAATAAATTAATAGTCCACAAATTGAATGACAAAATAATAAAAGAATGGCGAAACGCCGTGGAAGAGAACAGAGCTCACCAGGACGATGCTGCTGCGATGTTCCTTGAAATCCGGGAAACAAAACTCGAATATCCTCAAAGTCTCAGTTCTCCTGTCTAGATCGTATGACAGCAGGTATTGATATTATGCAGGCTGGCTCCTTAACAGTTATCTCCGGTAGCGATACTCCACTTCGCCTCGACCATTTTCCTCGAACAATAGCGACGGTACAGCGGGACAAAAGAACAACGCACGCTACGTCTTACTCGCTCGAAAGCCCCCGGGAAAAAGCCCTGAGGTCCTGCCGGCACGCGTGCCCGTGATCCCCACTTAACCCGTCGAACTCGGTTAATTGGGGGAAACTGTGTCGCACGTTGACCGCGACTAGCGCCTCAGCTGGACGACGCATAAAATTAACAATCGATCCTCGGGACGTGTAGCTCTGTCCGGCCGGTGAACCCCAAACGACCGAAGGATTTTCGCTATTACATGCCAGCCGACAATAGATAGCGGCGTATAGCTAATCTATTAACATCCAGCGGGACCCTAATATTTCCCCATAGATAAAGATGTAACCAGTCTGTCGATGCAAAAAGTCGATGCCAAATCCAAAGGCCAGCCATCGGCAAATGCGGTGCTCTCCTCCGTCCGGTCGTACAAGTTGTAATATATATATATAAAAAAAACAAAAAAAAATATAAATAAATAATTAAATAGCGTATAAAAATGACCTCCACAGCCCTGTGAGATCGTGCTGGTAGCAGTCGAGCGAGGAGGACGCAGCCCCAATATTCTGCCACGTTACAGTGCTAAGGATTTGTCATATTATTTCCTTGATTACAATAAACGCGAAATCCATATTAGTGCGATTCCGGTAATTATACAATGTAGTGACTTTGCCCAATTCCACAATTTTTTTTTGCGTAACTGTGCATTTATTCATGAAGTTGACGAATCATATCGGGGATGTAGGGGACTGAGCTAGAAAATTTTCACGATTAGTAAAAAATTTTACGTTTTTTAAGTTTCCGAATATAAATATATCTCATTTTTTTGGACATAATAGTGTATTTTGTCTATAAAATGTCGATTTCAATCATTACTTTATGACATTTTACTATTTCAGACCTTTTAAATCGAAATTGCTGAGTATTCCAAGCACACATACTATGTCTTAAATAGTAGAGTAACAACCAGTATGCCGTGCCGGTACAGTATAGTAATATACGTTCGTATATGACGACATTGCGCATGCACGGCGTGTTCGTCCCCTCAGTTTCAGCATTTAATGGCATTTCATCAAGCCTCACGGCATTATGGAACTATTTACGAAAACGTCCGCATGACCAGATCGACGACACTACCACACAAAATGGAAAGCAGTAGCAGAAGCTGGAGAAGACTATTTCCTCGGCTCTCTCTGGAGACTCTTCCACCTCAATACAGCAGGGTGCTACACAACTCCCGGAGAGGCTTCTCAAAAATCGCTACTCAACAAACATTCACTGTGGCGCCTTCGCAGTACTAATACGTACCAAAAACCTAGATCGCAGCTCGCAAAGAATAAACGCCACACGAGTTGGGAAACTGCTACTGAATAGATACGCCAAGAACCGAATCATCGATGTTTACAACTCTGGCAGAAACCAAACCCCCGCCATGATGACCGACGCTCAAACTGCCAACGACGGAGTCAGCCTTTCCATTCTCGAAGCTTCCAACCTAGTTTCCGTCATTCTAGTCTATTTTTTCTCATGCGAAGGCCCGATAAGGGGAGTTCTCCACGATGTCTCGATGGATGATCTCATCTAGAACATACGTAGAATCTATAACGATGAATGTGAGCGTCAATCCTGACCAAATTATTATCCTAAGATGACATTTTTTGGCGAATCGCAACTTGGGGTGTAAGGTAGCGCCACCTGTATTTCTGCGTTATCGATATTTTAGTAGAAAGATCGATAACAATCGAATCATTCATTTTTGTCAGCTCTGATTGCCTCATTCATTCATTAAGAATCAATGAAGCAACCAGGCCAGTAGTATGTGTACACCTTTGCTCCATCCCACTCCTATCCCCACTCCTTCCCCCACCACGCGGCTACCCCCACCACCTCACTTTTCCACCGCCGCGCTACCCGCTCTGCTTGACCAGTGCCAGTAACATGGAGATGGTAAAGTGAGGTGGTGTGGGTACCTTGGTGAACAAGGAAGAGTAGAGATAAGAGTAGGATAGAGCAAAGGTGTACACATACTTGGAATAAAATTTTCAACTCACCCTTGTGTTGGCGGCATCCGCGACGACTCTCCAGGGTGACGGGCACAATATTCAATCCAGGACACACACATATGCACTATCTCTCTCTCTCTCTCTCTCTCTCTCTCTCTCTCTCTCTCTCTCTCTCTCTCTCTCTCTCTCTCTCTCTCTCTCTCTCTCTCTCTCTCTCTCTCTCTCTCTCTCTCTCTCTCTCTCTCTCTCTCTCTCTCTCTCTCTCTCTCTCTCTCTCTCTCTCTCTCTCTCTCTCTCTCTCTCTCTCTCTCTCTCTCTCTCTCTCTCTCTCTCTCTCTCTCTCTCTCTCTCTCTCTCTCTCTCTCTCTCTCTCTCACGCACTCACTCACTCACTCACTCGCTTACTCACTCACTCAGTCACGCACGCACACGCTCACCCACGCATCAAAAGCCGCAACTACGTGCCCTGGTAATACGAATTACCCGCACCCATGGAGCGTGGGCATCGGCAGGGGTGGGCATACGTACTCCGATCAGCGTATCGTTACCGCGCGTTACATCGATCCGATCTAGATAGCCGTCCTCGTCAATTAAATGATCGAGGCCGAATATCGTACACTTCACGAGCAACACAGGTAACTCGCTAATCAGTGGCTCGGGATGATATAGCTGCTGCCAATCGACGTATACCGATTCATCGATATCGACAAGCAGCACCTCGCAGCACCCGTCATCGTCCATGTTTACGATCTCACCGCGCAGAGCCCTTTGATGCCGCACAACGACACATGAGGCTCCCACACACAACTCCTCAAATTTAAAAGCACTCCTGTCCACAAATCCGTCAATATATAACCGCTCCAAATCGTCCTCTAACCTTAGCCACGCAGCGCACATTAATTCAGTGCGCAGGAATATCGCGTTATCCCACGCACCGCAAACCACCCGAAACGAAAAAGCCGCAGCTAGCGCGAAGTTGTCGTATCGCGGATACATTTTTTCTATTTAAACTCGCGACGTGCACTGCTAAAGACAGACTGAATGCTCCGGATGAGGCTGGCGGTGACCACAGTGTTTGAAGATAACAAACCCCTCCTCTGAGTCATACCTAGGTGTGCAGCGCTTTGAATGCAATGTCAGCAGTTCTGCACGTGTGTACCGCTTTGCGCTGTGCTTCTCGTGAAGCGAATGCTCTGCAGTAAAAGACGCGGAATATGATACAGTGCCGCGAGAGACCTCGATTATATTATATTATAATTTATATATAACTATAAAAGAAGAGACACAGTAAACCGATGTATTTGTTTTTAATTAATCAATATTTTATTTAAATCACTTTACAGATATTTACCGCCGTATGCAACATCCCTGCAAACACGGTAATCTTCGCTCGGAGACTCCTCTGCCGTTAAATTTATTTTTATCACTGTCTGATCGTCGAGAGGCAAAAGCATTGTAATATTCACGCACTAATCTGTCGTTTTTCGTTACATTATCGCTAAAGAGATTATTAAATCGCGACATGGTGAAGCCGCACGACATAAGGTGTAGGAATACGATGCAAAATTGTCCACACACATCCGACGTATTACTCTGTAGCTGCTTGAGGCCGTACCGATAGAACTTGCAGTTTCTTCGTAGTCGGGCGAGATGTTGAGGTATAACCGGTGGTAGCCTGTAGCTATCAAAGTACATTCCTTTTCCATGATGGTTAACGTACATGGCGATCCAATGCTCTCCAGGTCCGTCGTGGTTATCCGTGTTAACTACGAGTCCGGCTGGTAACGACCATACACGAGGAATTCTGTCAGCCGGGTATACGCCAACGGTTGAAAGTGGTAGATACTGCAGACTCTCGTAGATTTGTCTAGTGTTCATGCTGAACACATAGTCAATGATTAAATGATGACCGATACGCTTTGAAAGACGTATATATGCAAAATTTATTTCACAGCGTCGTCGATCGTGTCACGACCACATGATGAAGATTTCTCCTCTTTTTTATTCTCTTCCTCTTCGTCTGCTGACCAAACATCCATGTATGATTCTCCTTTAAATGGATGCTCGCGAAGCCAATTTTTTATTTGGAAAGCCTGGCGCATTGCACAATGCGAAGACGCTGTATCGTTTATCATAGCGTGTCTGAAGCATTTTCACAAAGATTTCGGCATAAATGTGTACGATGGGGCGCCCTCCTCATCCTCCAGGTTGGAAATTTCACGACTCGTGATATCGCAAAGAAGTATAGCCTTCTCGTGACCGCGCGTATAGATGCGTCTTAATTTTCGCGAAATTTCACGCAAGTTAGCGTATACCTGTTTACAGCTCACATCGCCCTCGTACCACTCCATACCGTGAAAATATTTCGAGAGAAAATTATTCTGGCTTCTCGATTGCTGTGGTAATTCGGCAAAGTGACACGGCGGTGCAACGATCCAATGAGCAGAGTACGGTATATCCACTGCTACCACGGCAATTTCTTTCGGAATAAATTCCGAGTCTTTACCACGCATTCCCTGTATATCCACGACGATATCCATTTTCGCGTCTAATCCGTACAGATGACTGAGTTCGACTGATTAGTTACTCGCGGACACGCTTCTACGTGTCTTAACACGAAATAATTTTATGCCGACATCAACACATTTTTCGCTTATCCGGTAAAATCCACCATTACCTGCCGAGAGGCATCAATTTCAAGGACATCATCATCATCATATCATATTCCGCGTAGACTACACAATTTATCGTTAAAGCAAGCGCATCCTCAAATCGTACCTCTATTCTCACACTACCGTGCTTTATTAAATTCCAATGTGTATTGCTGTTCGCCGAAAGATCGGGCGTCAAATCAAAAGCAAACAGACAGTATCCGTCGCGATAATTATCGCGATCGATCGAATTACCGTCGTTCAAGAAATGTATTCCAGTTCCCGAAAACAACGTTTGAAAAGCATCCACATATAAATGATTTTTCGTGAAATCAGGTTGTAACGGTTTCGAAGGTATTTGAGCACCATCTACATACAACGAGAGATAATTTATCTTGTAATTTTGGAAATTGAACGGATTCATACTGAAGTCACCGTTAAACGCTTTGTTATCGACAAAACCGATAATTATACGCTTCGGCAGCTGACCTAACACGATATTATCGATAGTCTCTCCATGAACACCCGAGTGTATTGAAACGGCTTTTACTTCGACTCTCGTAAGAGGATATTTAGCCGTAGATTTTGCCAGAGTTCTAGCATGTGAGAGCAGCACACCAGGAGCTATTTTTGTTCTACGAACGAGAAGCGATGCCTCGAGAATCTTTAAGCCGAATTGACCATTCTTTGTATCGCCTACAAGACAAAATGAATCTCTAGACCGAACCAACCGTAGACGCATCTCGACACCGTTTAATAGGAACCGCTCCTGATTGAATATATCGCAATGCAGATGACCGAGCAAGTCTACAGTTTTTTCGACATTTAAAAATTGTTTTCTCTTCACAAGCCCCGTATTTTCCGATGTTATATCATCCATTTTTCCAGGTGTATCGTCGTACCAGAGAACGCTCGTGAGATGCGAATTTTTTGCTGCTGGACCGTAATTCAAAAGTGTTTCTATGTACGCTCGATAAGCGTAGGCATTATTTGGAGGTGAAACTAATTTTTGATTCAGGTATACATCCACCTGATTAAACATAGAATGCAAGAGGTTGTTTACAGGGCCGGCATTTACTTTCGGCGATGTGCCCGCGGCAATTTCCGTAACGGTAGGAGATGTTATTTTCACTCTCAGACTAAGCATAGTATGCGCGAGATCGATATACTCATCACCCTGTCCGGGGATAACAAATTCAATCGGTGAATCATCTGTTAGCGAAGATATTGGTTTGTAATACACCCAATTGGAGCCTTCGATAGTAGTTTGCGTCGGTGGGAGTGAAAATAATTCAAGTTCCGATTTAAGACACTCGCACGAGTGCGCATGTAGAAAAGCCATCTTGTTTCAGCTATCCAAAAATATCTGCAACTGTTCGTTGACGAGTCTTCTTCTTCTTATTGTTCTTATTATTCTTCTTCTTCTTTATTGTTTTTCTCTTTATTACACTTTTATTTTTACGAGAGGTACGTCGTGGTTTACGTTCGTTCGATGAATGAGGAGTACGTGAAATTTTGCGCTTTTTATAACCAGACCCCCGCATGAGAGTGTCAATTTTTTCAGAGGCTTTGCGTTTGAGATTACTGCCTGATTCTCGCGCTCTCTCGCGAATAGCATCTTTCACAGCTATATTTCTATCGAGGATATCACCAGCTACGTTTACACCAGCACGCTACGCCTCTTTTCCAACTGCTTTAGCGCCCTTCTTTAAAAGCGGTAACACTCGACGAAACAGGCCCCCGAGAAAGCTACCGATACCGTGTCCTCGCTGATTAGGTGTTCCGATATAAACATGGCTAATACCACCGTACCCGCGACGACCCCATCCGTGCTGCACGCTGTCAATATCATCCATAGTGGTGTAATCAATCGTGGGACCTTTTGAAATGTAGTGTCACAGTCAACGTTCCCTGCTCGAATGGTATAGGATCCCCAAATTCGTCTCTTATATCGATCTCGATAGTGTGTAAATTATTGCGCAAGAGAGGTATATATCGTGGCGTTGAAAACAATTTAATTTTTATCGAACCATACGGACAGTCATCAGTATCAATGGGAACAACTCGTAAGAGGGGTGTTTGTACATCGCCTGTAATATAGCTCTCGCAGATATCTGTGTATAAAAACATGCTGCCCGGTATAGCACCGGTGAGAGATGCAGGCCTCGACCCTGTGTATTCGCAATGCGGTTCTATCATTACGGGGCTACAAGCCTCTTCCGAGAATCCTAGTAGCCTTGCGATAGCGGGCGATACGCGAAAGTCGTGGTAGCGTAGATCGTCGCATATGCGTGCCACTTCGACCTGCCCGCTCGGAAGCGATTTAAAGCGCAAATGATCGGCCACGTGAGGTAGCTGATTTATACTCTCCAAAAGAGCGTCTATAGAGCGATATACACCAGGTGCTACTTGGTCTCTATCAGTGCTCCTCCGTGTTAAAAGATTTAAACCCGATAAATCATAATCACCATCTTCAAAAGTTACGAGATTTTCTACAGTAGGAACATGTAAAAGAGTCATCGGATAAGCAATTTCCACAAGAGAAACAGCCCATTCTCCGTGCAGGCGTATCTGACGCGGTAGTTTTGTAATAAATTTCGTCGTCGTATTATCCGGAAAATACTGCATACTACTGTTGCTCGATAGTACGACAAAGAAAGAGCTATCCTTGGAGCTCATATTTATCACGGACGATGATCCCGAGCGTTCTTCTTCTTCTTCTTCTTCTTTGTCCTCTTCTTCTCTTTCGTCTTCTCAGATGACGGAGGCACTCGTACTCGTGATAATTCTGCTTCGTAGAAAATACCGTCGATAGTCTCGTTATTCAGATCGTGTAAAATATACACGAATGGCTCTCGATTCACCGATATTCGTTGAATCTTGAATAATTCGTTACTCCAACCACGCTCATATCCTTTCACGAAAGCTGCTTTAGCTGTACTGATACGTACCAAGTCACCGACGCTGTATTTAGGCTTTTTAATTTTTTTCGCGTTACGCTCGTAACGCCGTGCTAAATTGTCTCGGGCTATAGAGGCATTTTCGAGGGTTACTTCGCTCGGAGGAATACGCGTTCCGCTGTGTCTAGTGTGATTATAAGCATATAAAAATTTTTGTAAAACATCGATGTAACGCTTATTTCGCGTGTATGTAAAGTAACGCCACATTCGCTCTTTTATTGTTCGATTAAAGCGTTCGGCAATCGAGGCTTTTATATCAGGGTTACGAGCAGCGCGAAAATCGATATTCTTTTTCTTGAGAATTTGCTGAAACGGTGCGCCGATAAATTCTTTGCCTCGATCAGTTTGCAATTGTTGCGGGCGACGATTGTTACTGCGCGCGAGTATGCGTGTGAGACCGCGGGCCACGTTTGCGCTCGTTTTGTCACGCAAAGCCTCGACCCACGCGTATTTGCTCAACACATCAATAACAACAAGCAGATACGCGTACCCATCGTTGTACGTGGCTATCGAGCGAAGATCAGCTAAATCAGCCTCCCATACATCGTCTATATTACTCACACTGTACGTACGACGGGGAAATCGTCGTCGTACGAGGCGATGCATGTTATATGAATCCTGTGTCTCGAGCCATGGTAAAACATTTTTTCGCGCTACTCTACGATCCACCTGGGCCAAATTTTTTGCTCAAGAATAGGAAGCAGGATGAGCGGTGTCATAATAGATTTTTTGAAGAATTTTCATAATTTTAGCGATGACCAGTTAAATGGATTCTTTTTCTTTTTCTTTTCTAACTGTGTTGGTGGTCGATATTCTACTTGTGCAAAGTTTTGCAATTGTTCGTCCTCTTCTTCATTCCCCTCCTCCCCCTCGACGATGTCGTTTTCAGCCGTGAGCATTAAATCTCTGTTTGAGTGTGCGGTCTCGGCCTCGTCGTCGTTGTTGTTGTTGTTGCTACCGTTGCTGCTGCTGCTGCTGCTACTATCGTTTTCGCGCGGTAAAATAAGACGCCGCTGTGGTGTCGAGGATGATGTAGGTGTAGGCTCGTGTAGTAACGCGGGATTACCGATAAATTCACGGGGCATCTGTATCGCTCGCAGGAGTTTGGCAAAGTGAGATCGTCCGATGGGTTTCTCGCGTTTTCTAGCACGCATAGCATCGTTAACAAGATCAACGATATTGGAATTTGAAATTCTTCTGCCGTCTATGGAAACAACGCCGTTACGGTCCCATGTCATTTTTTTTACCAACGGCGCTGCGATGCAAATTGCGAAGCAACGATATTGCTTTAGATTTAATTTTTTTTGGTACGCTATCGATAATAAGTGTGTCATTGAGCCGCGATTTAGCTTTGTTCATTAAATCGTCGTCGGATTTATTCTCGTGGCTATCGAGTATTGCTACTTTTCGTTTTGATGAAATATTCGGTACGGCATTATCGTATTCGACCATGTGAAGATAACGCTGTAAAACCTGTTGGTACGCTATCCACTTCTCTCTCTCGCTCTTGTACGAGTGAGAGTTTAGAATTTCACTCAGCTCAGAGTCGAGGCGCGATAATGGCGTACCGGTAGTCTGTACGGAAGGCAACGGGTCTGCACTAGTAGTAGTAGTAGTAGTAGTAGCAGCGGCAGTAGCGGCGAGTCCAGCGAGACGATGTATGTTATCATGAGGAATAAGTACCATCTTTCTGGCATACTCCATGTCTCGCGTAACCCAAGACAGGCGCAAGAAGCAACTTGAGAAATCCGACACAGTGCTCGACGATGATCTTCCTCTTACCGCTCCAATTTCCCCTTTTGGCGGCTAGTCGGCGAAGAATTGTCGCGTGCCTCCGAAGATGATTCTTTTGCACGTTGTTCAGACTCACGTTTCCCTGTAAAACGTTTAGAGCACACTCGCATATACAGCGTACAAGCGCTACATCTGCTTTGCGCAAAATTGCACGTCGTTGCTCTTGCTTCAGATAACACAACGCTTGCAATATAATTATTTGCTTTTTATCGAGAGGTCCGCGCAACGCCATTACAAGCGCATTACTGGTACATCGCGCGACGCATCGCGAACTTTTATTGCTTTTTGAGGCACGTAAACGTAATGGTATTGGTCATCGGGAAATATACAGGCGCGAAATCGACAATTATCAGGCGTCGATTGTTTCAAGTCGAATAATAGATAGCCGTGCGGTACGGCTGTTGCATCGAAATATACTTCCTGCAAAAATCGTGGATTCTCGGGACATACCTGTCGGGCTAGGTGTTGAATTTGCGCGCGATCTCGCGGATTTTTGAAGACAATGATATAATTAGCGTTTAAGGAGATATCGCGCTGCCCGTGACCCTGATGGAAGAGATTTTGCGTGATGAAAATGACACTAAGATTTTTATGATGGCTACCCTTGGTGAAAAGATCGACCACCGTATTGTTGGATGCCTCGCGCATTAGATCGTCAATGACCACAAGTTTAGGCCTTGCGTCATTCGAGTAGTCTACTGCTTGCGGTAAGCCCTCGCGAAATTCGATTTTATCACCGTACTCTGAATACCCGGACTGCCACTCTGAGTAATAAAAAAGTATACGCTCGAACGGGACATCCGTCATTTCGCGCATGTATTTAAAGAATTTTTTTACAAAATATGTTTTACCACACCCCGTAGGACCGCTTATCACAGCTGTCCACGGATGTTTCCAACGTGTATCCATATCGATGAGTGTCTATCAAAATCAGTCAGCATACTCTTAAATAAGCTTATACCGCGGCTGCGGCTGCGGCGGCGGCGGCGGCGGCCTCGCGGCATCAGCTATTTTCGCGGCCTTGAAGAGCTGATAAGACGCAGCGCGCCTGCACTAGCTGATGAGGCGCGGGCCCGCGGTATAAGCTGGCGTTTACGCTGTATGTATATTAAATAACGATAATTTTTATATTTCTCACAAATAAAGCAATATTTTTATTTCACTATGCATACATCTCTATATACAAATTTTACGAATCATCAAATTCTAAACAACGATATTATATCCACGGATGTAGCACTAGAAAGCCAGAACAGAAGGAAACACTCGATAAGAAAGACGGGACAAAAGGAATCAACGATGAGAAAGTCAGCACAAAAGGGAACGGTAGAGAGATAGCAGCTACTGTTACGAATAGCAGCACAAAAAGAACGATCCGATAACGATTTTATACATGATAAATCAATTTTTTTAATGTATTGTACACAGTAAATATGTTACATGAAATTAGACAAAAAGATTATTTTTAAATATCGCGAATTCACCCGTAAAACTATATACTTTTTGCGTTATACTAATTAGCGTATTTCACAATAGCCATACGGTACAGTAGAGTACACCCCGTGCCGTTTTCGCTTCGTGTTAACAGGCTCGCATGATTTCGTTTCTTTACGCGTTACTACATGATGAAATTCCGTACGTCGAATAGCGTCGAATTTTAAAATAATAGGTACGCTCCTTGCTCCTGACACGAAAGATCGTAATGCGTTATAATTTACGTGACGGCTATTCGCAAAGTTTAGCGTGATACCCTTCACTTTACATTTTTCAATAACCGTACCGTCTGGTTTACGTACAAGATATGCGTAAAATTTTGGTCCACCCGAAACGAACGAAGTTATATAACTACCAGGCCCGTATTCACTTAATTCATCCGTAAGATCTCCTAGAAATTGACCGATTGGCGGCTCATACTCGTTACCACCGGGATGGCTCACGTAAATACAGGAGTCCGTATCGCAGTACAATATTCGCCGCCCGAGCCCCTCAAGATAACTGTATAATTTTAGGCGTGCCTGTGCCGTCGTGTATGCTGCAATCACGGCGTTTGATGTCGGTGATGGTTGGATAGCATCGCGGTTGCTCACATAGTTTACATACATAATCTTGTGATTAACCGGTAGCATCCCCGTCACCTCAATCTCCGGACTCGTTAGTAAATTCATTAACTCAGCGCGCGTGAAGACGATAACGGTTTTCGTGAGATTCTCTCGTTGACCAAACTTTCCCCAGAATGAATTAAGAGCCAATTTCGCTAGTGAACGTAAACCCGGATTTGGCTGCAAAGCACTTCGCTCGAGATATACACCCTCAGACTCGTTGTACAATGCTATAAAACGCTCTATTGCTTCCTCGTCATCGTTACACTCTGTTGGCGGACCACTCGCCTCCTGTTTTATTTTTAGGAATGTATCGATGTACTCGGCAAAATGACCGCCTCGTCGCGTTGTCGCGTCATACTGCGTAACAACGTATTGCCAAATTTCATAGATACGCGTCACTTTATATCCGAGCGACACAGCTTTTCTCAGTTCGTCCACGACCCATGTGCCGTCAAACGCTCGCTCAGTCGCGTCATCGTGTGTACAAACCTCGGATGTGTCCATATCTGTACAGCACGTTCTACACAGGGGGAACAGTAGTTTCCCATGCATGCGAACAGGCAGTACGGGTATATACAAATCGCGCGGTGCCAGCACGGTACACTTCACGAGACCCTCGACGACACTTAGATCGTTTTCAAGTCCTACGAGTTCTCGACACTCGTCGCCTACGTATAATTTCGGGTGTCCAACGGGATATTTTCCATTCTTACATACCCACGGATACAGCGAGCAAACATCCACATAGCGTATCTGCTCCCCGTTCGCGACGTCGTACAAGCTTACAAAATTTTCCGTTCGACCGCCAAAGAATGCATCGCGTGGCTCGAGAGGCGCCTGCTTGACCATGGCGTGATTTTTCACGTATATCGACATTTCCTCGTTATTTTCGAGTAATCTGTCAAAATCGCATTCCCATATTTCGGTTAGAGTGTACCCTTTTGATCTGATTCGCCCGGAAATAAGAATGGTACGCTCGTATCGCTCATCCATTGTATCGCCGAATTTAGTTCGAGCATCTCTATTCACGCGATAACATCGCGGACAACCGTGCTAAAAGCAGCCATGAAATTGAAGAACGTGATGGACCCCCGCATCCACGTAGTAACCGTCCACGGCCGGTAGGCCAGCCGGAGGGCGATACTCTCTCGTGCGTCCAGCATGAGCGATAACGCAGTTGAGCTCACGCTCGAGCCATACGTGCCATACGACGGCCTTGCGCGATTGCTTATCGCCCCAGCGATATCCTCCTGGTGGTAACACCGCAATGCGATCTTTCTGTAGAAAATTCTTTCGAAATACTCTCATACATGCTGATGCTATCGTGCATGCTTCTGTAAAGGGGCACACGCTCCCACAACGTATAAGTAACTCTCGAAAAGCTAAACACGCTCGTCTCAAAACCGTAACATCTGTACGACAATATTGCACAAATTGCGTCGCAAAATCAAATTTATAATCTACGCGACTCGATTCTTCCTCATACCATTTTAAAAAGCGCTCGCGATCCGCTGAGAACATGGTATCGGGTGAGTAAAAATGCAAAGCCGGCAGAGGACCTGAGTAATTCTGATATTCCGGTGTGTTGAATAAATGGGGAAATGTACCTTTTGCCACCTCATCAGCGAATCCGAGAGCCTTAGGTAAAGTTCTAAGAGCTATGGGTAAATAGTTTAGACTATCGAGATAGACGACATCGCCAATCTTAACCGTAGAATAATTGCGCGTCGAAACCTCTTGCATCATGAGCAATACAGATGGTCTTTTTAAATTTTTGCGATAATGCCAATTTTACGAGATCCCCAACAGGATTATCGATAAACACGAATTCACGTTTACCACAGTTAGCACAATCTGTCTCTATATCTGTGATATCCAGACATGCCATACATACGCATTGTGCGACACATAAATTCGGCTCGTGAATTCGTGTCGATTTATCATCATGCAATTGCGCGTGTTGCTGCGTCTCAAAATCATAAAATAAAAATCTCGTGGAAGACTTGTCTTTTTTCTTCTCCTTTTGCGCATCTGATTTCTTAAGAGGTGCTATAAAACATGCATGCGTAGTCGGCCGCGTTTGTTTGCATGTAGCACAAAACGATATACCACATACATGCATCTTTTTATCTGTGATTTTAATCATACGCGAGCAGTCTCTACAGATTTTCAATGCGTTACAGACGCTGTACCGTCTATATTTACGAGACGTGATGCCCGCGGAGCCCTCACTCTTGTGATGAGCGAGGCAAAAAGCACCAAAGAACGAACGATTACAGTCTGCGCAATACTCAGGCTGAGAGTCTCTATTACCGTTGCAACAAGTGGATTTACATCGAGCACATTGATAGCTACATCGATGCTCGAGTACTCGAATATACTTGGAATTACATTGCGTGCAGAACCCCCGACTACCTAGCGCACCGGCGAGATTTAATATCGGTTGATAGTGATGAGAACGCTCGTAATAGAGAATAAAGAAGGTATGATTAATTTTACCTGTTGCAGTGAGTACGTATTTTCGCCCATCGTACAGAGCCGAAACGCGTTTTCCGAAGGTGAGAAATTCATAAACAACAATCGCTATACCCTCGTGAACCAAGTACTCCTGAAAGAGCTGAATTTCGCGCGCACCACACCCCCTAGACGGTGTCGTTACCCCTGCATTACGTGTGAGCTCTATCGCCGCTGTATATTGCGCACCTCGAAGCCCGTTCCGAATTTGACACCATCGTCTGTGTAGCACACCCGCACGTATTTGACCGCGCTCGGCATGCGCTCGGGCAGTGACAAGGGATCGTTGTAGACACAAATTATCGCGATTACTTATGCGTAAAATTGACTTTTTTGCTATAGACTCGTGTGTAAGCCTAGTGCCCACACCGGCTCCTTCGACGCCTCGTACTATACACGTCGTCATTCTACATGTACCAGCGTCTATTCGAAATTCGCGCGCGCTCTGAGCTACACTATTAATTAGTCGCCATATATCGTCGGGAACGATGTCACGAGCTGGTCGAAATGATAACCATACAGGTCCTTGCGCAAAAGACGGTACGCTCAGAGTCATACCCACATAATCATGTCCTTCGCACGATTCTGTAAGACGTGTAAGAACATCTCGTACACCTCCCTCGAACCATGTCAGATGATCGATACCGACCGGTGGCTGACGAAAATAAAAATCTGTCTCTCGACCCTGCATCCTAAAGCGTGAAAAATAACGTCTCTGTTCGTTGTCGATACCGAAACGTTCACCAGGAGGCAAAATATCACCACCCCGTGCAGCAGTCCTTCCATCGCCGGTCTGTCCACCTGCAGGCATAATTAAACCATTTATTAGAATTTTTATTTAATTTACTTTAAATTTTTGTTTGTCGCTGGCTATATACTATGCATATAATTCGTGTAACGTAAGAATTACAAACTTATATTTGCTTCTAGTCCTCGAATCCGTCGACTGCACCCGGGAACCGCCGACGCATTTCGTAAACCAACTCGATTGTCGGCGGTCTCGGCACAGTGAATCGTGCAAAGCGAAAAACGTTTGGGTCCGTCTCGTACCCTGCTTTTTCATTTTACTATTATTATCCGCGTAATTTTTTTATTTTTGTCAGCGTAGTTGTATTATTAAAAGCTTACCTGAATCTACAGGGTCCTCCTCCTCTTCCTCCTCCTCCTCGTCGTCATCGTCTACGTCTTGCTCCTCCTCCTCCTCTTCTTCTTCTTCTTCTTCCTCCTCCTCCTCTTCTTCCTCTTCTTCTTCTTCTTCTTCTTCTTCTTCTTCTTCCTCGCTGTCTGTATTGCTGTTGGCATCATCGTTTGAACTGTATTGTCGCGATGGGCCTGCGACGGATTCATCTGGTTCTCTCGAGGGGCCTGCCATGAAAAGACCGTTTGTAGGTTTATAACCGCAGAATGGCTGGGTAAAATTTATCCAGCGATTCCCTACGGTGCTGTCGCCATCGTTGTCCCTGCTATGATCATCTGAATCGGTTCTACCCTCCTCATCGAAATCATAGGTGTCGGATCCCATTTCTGCGTCCTCATACCGTCGAACTATATAAAAATCTTATGAAATAAAGGAAATAAAATAAAAGTAATTAGCGCTGTATATTACTTACGTCTTTCATTGAGTATGGGTTGCAGAGCAGTCTCATTCAGCCAGCCTCGTCGACGAATAACACGCACCACCGAATCAATAATTATTTGATTATCAAACAATCCAATATTATACGCGTCAACTAAATCGCGCTGATGACACTCGCACAGCATACCGCGAATTTTACGAACAACCGCCTGTGTCGGAAGTTCCCATAGGGTGATCTGTAAATTTCTTCTACCCCAGCGCGAACGCAACGACGGTCTACGCTTCAATATAAACTCTATCAATTTTCTTATCAATGAGCGCTTTACCACTCTGACCATGATTGTGCTGTTAGAGTAGTAGTAGTAGTAACCACAGTAAATCAGACAATTAACTAGAGAATTTTCAAAGCGGCTCACTTTTATATATATTCCTTTAACAAGCTCTCTCTCTCTCTCTCTCTCTACATATACTGCAACGATGTAATGAATACGACTAACCAAGAAGATGGCCGCACGCGATCGCTTTACAAAAGCAAGACCTAGGGAAATATTTAGCGATGGTGATGTACTTAGTTATCGAGTTTCGCTGCTGAAAGTCATATTGTTTTCATCTAATTTCAAGGCACTCGGCCATGAGGAAAATCATCAAATTTCACCGACGAATATTATTTAGTTTTCATGGTACATATTATCTGTATGTCAATGTGTGCGTGTGCGCATAAGTGTGCGCGAGTATGCAAGAGTTTTGGGATATATCTGCTGCTGTTACTAGGCTGTTGAGGAGAATGCGACAAATATCAAAGGATATTGGCTAGCAATTTTCAGGCGTATGATTTGCAGTATCAAGAGAAGAGGTAATGCAGTGAGGTGGTGGGGGAAATCTGTACAAAACGGAGTATGAACACCACCGACGATTCATTCGAAAAGTTACAGTCTACAGGAAAGCAATAAAAATGGCAAATAACGGTGCTAAGCCTCATGCGATATCGCAGTATATAGCGAACCCCGTTATGTACGGTTTAAATAAATCATTTGGTAAAATAATCGTAGCCGGGTTCGAGTTGAACTCTACGTGTACGCTTACACCGGTGGTGAAAATATTGTCGAATACTTTTACCGGAATTACACTCGGTGCGGACGAGTGGCGAGTGTTTAAAAGTGATTTTTCTCGCGTACAGCAATATTTCGAAGCTCATGGGACTGATGCCGAGAAAATGTGTAATACCCGCATAGAGCACACAACGCATTACACACTTTTAACCTCGTGTTACCAGCACAGAGCTGTGTCATTTGGTAAAATAAGCGGTAGCGCTGATGAGGAATACGAGAATCAAGAGGAATCTGGAGAATCGAAACGGAAACGCTTCCGAAAATACTCTCCAAACATTGTTCTTCAGCGGTCTACATTTGATATGCTCGTCGAAATAAGTAGAAGAATTGATATCCATATGCAGGCTCTAGAGAGCAAAAGTGAAACGATTCAGAGGTGTATGAACGAGGTGGTATCATATGTCCGTGAAAAGATAGTTGCCAGTGAAATGACTCGTGCAGTAGCGTATGAGATCATCGGTTCCAAGGACTTCTTTGAAGAAGCGCTCGAACACATCGCGATCTTGCTAACGCCAGAGGATACGGAGCTTATGAAAATTATTTTGTCCGAAATAATTGTGCTGTTTCGTGGTCATATCGCTGATCATGCATCGGGTGTTGCGTTGCGAACGCAATAATTCTACGTATGTGCAGCTATTTGTGATAAAGAAACTGTTGTAAATAATTGTATATAGTGTACATTTCGCTCGAAATATTATAAAGTATACACAGATGTCAGTCACAGTGAGAGAGAGAAAGAGAGAGAGAGAGAGACAGTCGTAAAACCGAAGCATCAGCAAAGGTCTGCGCTAGAAAGAAGACGGATCGCTCGTCTCTGTTTTATTAACACAGCAGATCATGGAATACGTGCCAATGTCGATTAGCAGCAAAGCAGCGGAGCTTGGTAAGTAAAAAATATAAAATAATTTTAAATCATGTGATATTTATTTTTAATTAAAAAAATAATGTTTTGCAGAGCGAGCAGCCCCTGCATATGAGCCGACACCGAGGGTTCGTTATTCGTGTCATGGAGAGCGAGAGGAAGATAGAGCTAACTTTGGGAAAGAAAAGTGCCACCCGACATCCTCATCCGCAGTTGTCGTCGGTGGCAGAAGATCATCAACGCTGCCAGCTTTGTATAATGAGTCGTGGCATATCAGGTAAGACAATATCGATTATTCTGTACACGATGATTTTTATTGATCAGTGCGCTCAATTAAATAGTTGTTTCGTTCTTTTTTTCAGAAGTACACTATGATGACAACGTCCACAGCGAAAAAAAATTTAAAAGCAATATTACGAGTGATAATACAAATTAATTCCATATAGCGACAAAAATAAAATTAACGGTGAAGGAATCTCCGAGCGTGGATGACCGTGTTTGCAGGGCTGTTGCATACGACGGTAAATGTATAAAGTGCTTTCCATAAAATATTGGTTAATTTAAAAATATCTGATCTTACTGTGTCTCTTATTTTTATAGCATAATAATTGAAGTCTTTCTCTCTTTCTCTCTCTCTCTCTCTCTCTGTGAGGGAACATATTCTATATCTTTTACTGCAGAGCAAGCACTTTGCGAGGAGCATAGCGCAGGGCTATGCATGCTCGAAAACCTCTTTCGTTGCATTCAAAGTGATGGATACCTAGTTATGATTCATAGGAGGCTGTTATCTTTATGCCCGTGATACTCTCTAGTAGCGTCTCGAGCATTTAGTCTGTCTTTGGCATCCTGTTTGGAAACAATAAAAAGCAATATGTATCCACGATACGGCAAGGAGATTTTAAGCGACGCGTTTTGGTGCCGATTAATGTTTGTCGAGAGTGTAATGAGTGTGTTTCTGCGTACGCAGGAAATGTGCGATGCATACGACGAGTTGGAAGAACTCCTACGTAGTGTGTATTTAGTGGAACGTCGTGGAAGATCCATTGAACTTGGGGAGTTGCATATCGGCATGTCCTGTATTGTGCCTCGTTTCAATAACGTTGCTCGCGGGGAAGTGGTTTACCCGGACTTTGATGGGTACTGCGAGGTGCTGCTAGTCGATTTCGGCGAAACTATTTACATCGACTGGTCTCACCTATTTCATCCGGATCCTCTAGCAAGTATGCTACCGGTTCTTGTCATGGAGTTTTCCATATACGGACTCGACCGCGTGGACGTTGCAGGTATCGAGCAGCTCGTCGAAGAAGCGTGCGGTGGAGATGACTTGATCGCTGTCATGATGCGACCTCTTGCCGGCGATAGCGTTCCGCGGGTTCGTTTATCGAACGGTGAACGCGTGGATGTGGCGGCGTTTATTATAGAAGCCCTCGGTGATGAGATAGATATCGGCTACGATATCGATGCCGTGGACGAGGGCTTTGACGAGGACATAGTAATGAATTAAAGACGCTGTGCATGTGTATGTGTGTGTGTGTGCGTGTGTGAGAGAGTACATTCGAGAGACAGGAGTTTAAAATCGCTTTGGCAGGAGGGTAGATGCCTACAACAGCTGCGGTGGTGGTGAGTACATAATTTTATTCATTTTTCCAAGTATGTGTACACCTTTGCTCCATCCTACTCTTATCTCTACTCTTCCTTGTTCACCAAGGTACCCACACCACCTCACTTTACCATCTCCACGTTACCGACACTGGTCAAGCAGAGTGGGTAGCGCGGCGGTGGAAAAGTGAGGTGGTGGGGGTAGCCGCGTGGTGGGGGAAGGAGTGGGGATAGGAGTGGGATGGAGCAAAGGTGTACACATACTACTCAGGCCTGACGATTTTTTATTTCTAAAGAAATCGAGAAAAAATATTGCAAAATGCATCTGTTGCGGCAAGAAATACCATAGACCCATACAATATCTCCCGGTCTCCTTATTCATCACGACTAACTTGCACTTTCCATTGATTTCTTCGGTCTCCTCATTCACCACGACCAACTCGTACTTTCCATTGATTTCTTCGGTCTCCTCATTCACCACGACCAATTCGCACTTTCCATTGATTTTACCTCACATCAGGCAGTACAGTCAATTTATAGCGTCTTGAACTTCGCAATCACAAACAATCACGAGCCCTCGATGAATGTTTACGGACCCATCTCTGCCGAACGCCGGTCTCGTTCACTACGACGACCCCGCAAGAGCCTTCGCAGTTCGCTCTCACCTCCCACCTCGCTCTACCCTTCGCGTTTCTCCCACGCAGACCTACTCCTAGAACCAAATGGACGCAACCCGTCCTGGTCACAACCCCAAGAAGCATTCGCTCTAAGGAACCCACCCATCTCTCTCTCTCTCGTCAAATAGGCCGGCACCGATGTCGATAGCATCAAACCCCTCAACGGTGATAAACGATATTATTCCCACTCTCCTGGCACTTATTATCAATCACTTCATACCAGCGCTTAGTTCACTAGGCCTCTGGGATAAACTTAATCCCGTCACCGCTACTCACAACTTTCTTTTGTCTTCTTCCTCCTCTCAAACTCAATATGGGTCCCAATAAAAAACTAAACATTCCGCAATGGAATTCTCATAGTTTGCAAAATAAACTAGGTATCCTAGAAAAAAAGCCGGATTATACGATGTGATCATTTTCTCCCAAACTAAACTAAACGGTTTTTAAATTATTTAAAAACACAGACCTTTAAATGAAAGAGGAGGTGGCTTGACCATTTTTTTAAAGAAAGACAAAGTTTTTTCGGTTGTAGACTCTTCTCTCTCTCTAGACTGAACCTCTACCGTCCACTGTGCAAATACCATCGAAACTCTCTCCATTTCCATTACAAGCTCTTCTGGGCCTCTAACTATCGTTGCGTTATACAAACCTCTATTCTTTACCGCTCATGATCATTCAATGAGATTCGGGATCGGCCTCCGTAACTCTACTTCAAACAATGTAGTTCTCGCTGAAGTAGGGAAACCTCTACTACATAATCGCTTTCAACAGCCTGCTGACAAGTTCTCGCTAAAAGTCTTCTCCACATCTTTCCATCCCCTCCTTCTCTGTGTCCCATCATTAACGCATTCCCTTCTCCTCAAGAAATCAATCCACTACTCTCGTCTTATCCGCCTCCCCCTTCTCGAAACGTTTGATAAACTAGAGCGTTTGAAACACTTCATTAAACCTCTTTCCTTTCCCCTCATCTTCAGTATAAACCCTTCTCTGGCTCTTCCTTCGTGCACGTTCGACACCAACTCAGACAAGACCCTCCTAGCCTCCGAAGACCCGATGCTAAATTCCAATCGACCTTTGTCACCCCTCTGGCCAATGACTCAATCTTCTTTACCGATGGCTCCAAAATAAGCCCAGGTACATACGTTTGATTTGCCGTCTATTTCCCCTTCTTATCTCTCTCTCTTAAATACAACATCTCCTCGTTCGCTTCCTTCTTTCCGACGGAAGCATTAGCTATTGTACAATTCATCAAAATTATAATATGCAACCAAATTCGTAACTTCTACATTTTCACCGATTTTTCAGCTTTATTCAAGCTCTACAAACTCCAACCCTATCAAGCTCTTCCATCATTACGGCCACTTACCAAGCATTAATCTCATCGTCTAACTGAAACTTTACGATGAAACTAGTGTGGATCCCAAGTCACGTCAGTATCGAGGGGAATAAATTTGCCAACTCTTTAGCAAAGTCCACACTAAACGAACGAATGCTTTACGAAACGTTCCTTCCTCCTTCCGAATTCTTCAACACCGTTCGTGAGGAATTCATTTCATCAACCGACCAAGCTTTGTAAAGGGTCGGCCTTCAAAAGGAATGTATCGTCACTTTCACTACTCCTTTTCTAAACCCTGCATCCAAAATCATACACGCCTAGATAGAGAATCTATCGCTATAGTAAGAAGGATGGGCTCCAGTCGCTACAACCTCGCTGCGAGCCTGTTTGGAAAAAAGTTTTGGCGGTTTCTGTGCAGTGCGGCGTCGGTGGCTTTAGCTGTATCGAAGGGCAGTTTTTCCCTCGCCTACATTCCTCTCACCTTCCGCAGCTGCAACACAACATCACTGGCCTCCTGGGGTTCTTGTTACTTCGTCGTGTTCATGGGAGGGTGGTGCTTTTTCATCATTGAACCTCGCTCGATAAAAAAAGGGGAGTTTCTTAATACTTAAATTAATAATATAATGCCTCAAAATAACATATCGCTTAATTCTATGGTGAATGGCGTGCTCGAGCCGAGGCCTCGACGGGACTGGTAACAATTTTTTGTTACAATGTTTATCTAAGTATGCGCGTGGGTATGTGTGTGCGCACGCATATGTCCGGGATGGGGAAGGGGAGGGGGGATCAGGGCCTGCTACTGTATGAAGCTACTACAATATTTTTCATGCTATATCGCGGCTTTTTTTCAATTTTAGTATTTTCAAGTTTTTTTTTAGTTTGGAAAAGTGAATTTTTCTTCACGTTAGAGTAGCGTGATCTCATGCAGTAGAGGACTTCTCCCTTAGACTCCCCTGCCACACACATACACACACACACACTCATTTACCACTCTTCAATCTTGGGCTCGGTCCAGGAATACGTTATTCGTCGCCAAAATTTAGCGCCACGGATATCGTAACATTCCCGAAAAAAACCTATATTCAGATAACGTACTAAAACTCGTGAACCAATCAATTTCTTCATATATATCTCTACTTAAAGACAAATGACATGTTTTGGCAAGAAAATAAAATAATCATTTAAGTTCAGAATAGAACAAAAGTGACAAATATAGGAAATTACGAAAAATCATTTAAAAATACGTCTTTAGTGTAGTTTTCCTGCCTACTTGAAGACAAACCACACTCTCCTGCGAACAAAATATAAAAATTCGCAGATTGGGAAAAACCACTAATCTGTATAATTACGACAATTCCTTGGACTGGGGCCAATTACTAGCAGACTACCTTAATCACAACATTTAAACATTTTTTTACTCAACTTCTAGAAAACTCACGACATCGTCGAGGTTCCTCCTGCGAATTCAAACACTTGGATATTATTACCACATTTAGTCTGATCCTCGTTAGTGCGACCCTCGTTAGAGGATTGAATTCTCGTACTATTTTTTAAAGAGTGTCCTCGATAAAGCAATCTGCAACGAACTGTCTGCAATTTCATTGCAAATTTTCATTATTTTACTGAGTTATATAAAATTAATTCGTATTTACAATAAGCGTACGGAGTCACAATATAATTTGATTAAGAAGCGAATGCTAACATTTCTCGTGCCCAAACAGCACAACTTTTTCCTCCCAAAATTACACTCATTCAGGCGACTATACAGATGGATTAATTTTTATTTGTATCCGTTACGCGATTACTACCTACATTGCACTGCACTTATAGTATGATTTGTCTTGAAATCTGTTTAAATATCAACATCTTCTATTTACTATTTTCTGAGATATCTAGATATAAAGACATGAAAAATAACAATCAAAAAATGTCTAGCTCGTTAACTTTCGATGGATCTTTCTAAAATTTACAACAATGGTAAGAAACTTAACACTAATAAATTGTTTTATCGAATTCCTCAAAAAAAAAAGTACTTTGTTATAAAAGTGCCAAAAAGCGGACATTCAACGGAGGTGGTGAAGTGGCCGCACGAGCCAAAAAGGAGGTCCACATCGGCACGAGCCGAAGACTACCTGTGGTACGAGCTAAGGGCGAGTCAGTCTACTTCACACTCTTCGTCGAGTATCTGCTTTTTTATTCGTGTGTCTTGGACTACTTTTTGTAACAAATGCACAAAAACTCTCCCTTTTTATGTCTGCAATATGGTGAGAGCGTGCGAAAATGTAACGAGTGAATAGTAGGTCGTACGCTACGCTACCCCCACTCCTAGCCTCACTTTTATGTCGAGAGTTCTGCTGTGATGTGAGGTTAGGAAGAGTGAGGAAGAGTAAAGATCTTCCTACTTTACCAATTATCATAACCATTCATGATTGAAATATAATTGAAATATGATTTTTTATTAATTTTACCTCAATTCGATATGTTGTAGAGTCAACAGACGCGTGAAGACTGAAATGTGGCAGTGACGACAGCTTATGATAGTCTTAAAATTATTCTCTCTCACACTCCTGCGTACACTTACAGCCTGTTCTTCGTTCTTATCTGTCCATCTCACTCACTCACTCACTCACACTCTACCGTCACTGGCGTGCGTCTACGGATTACTACACTCAAGACTTTACGAAGCTGCTCACTTTTCGGGAGAATACAGATGACGTACTTTTATAAAGTCTGTTACGCAACCACGTAAAACGACTGCATTAAAATGTTCAGTTTTTTCATATAAATATTTACCATTTAAAATTGACTGCTACACTGTGCGAGAAAATAATAAAGACTGCAAAATTTGTGTGCAGATATATCATAAACTCAGCCGCGAGGCTGCTGTAGCGCTATAAGCAGGACATCACGCGTCGAATGCAACGATACAAGAGTATCCGACGAGAATACATAGATTTATAATATAAAATTGAATAAAAGCGAATAAAACAATGTGTTCATAGGTAAATAGAATCAATTTATACATGATACGAACTATCATATGGGCGATTTTTCTTTGACAAAATTGTAAGTCGGCAAAACTCGAACGACAAACCTCGACACGTATCTAAAGTATAACTTATAAATTTCGTAATAATTATTTTTGTAATAATCCAATAATTCATATGTAATAATATTTAAGCTCAAATATATGTGAATTATTTTGTGGCAATTGTAACATATCGCGAAAATATATTTTCAATACATGAGAGAATAACCGAGAGTGGCTATTCGAGTAGCGAGTAACCCGAACTCTCGATATATCGCCTCTGTTATGCCGTTAGACGCGTATTCAAAGATAATAAGATCGTAGGTATAATATTTAATAAAAGTTAGTAATTGGGATCGTTTGCTGTTGAGGAGTTAATACTCATGTGAACGAGAATAAAACGTAGAGATAGCATTAAACAAATTAATTAGGTTTTATTATAATTTATGGTCAATGACCGTCAAATTATTATGAGCGTAAATGTATTTCAACATCGTTCTTACAATTGTAGTTCAAACTCTCGAGCCCTTGATGAGGAACCAACGATTTAGTTATAATTTTATTTCAAGACTGATTTCGGTAAAGTCGTTACTGTCTACCTTTGCCGATATTCATGAATTGCATTAAGCGCAGGTCGTTGATCGCGACGCGCTTCATGCATCAGTACATTCTTTCTAGTCGTGAGTGAGCGGCATCGTTCGTTCGAGCGATGGTGAAGTAATGTCGAAAACATTGAAAATTCCGCGGCATAATATCCCTATTAAGGGGGGCCTTGAAATGAAAATATCTGAAACTGATAACCTGAGAATTCATGTGTAGAATTGGATTGAAGTATCCGGCTGCCCTGCCGGTATTCGGTTCCGCCTGCACCTGTAACATTTATACACCGCATATCCGACTAACGCTGCTGGTGCTATCGCACCCAGAAAGTAAAGGCTAAAATTATGGTAATGCTTTTTGCTATAATTAATGTTCAAGTCTAAATCGTCTTTGATATTATTGACACGGTTCTTGAGTTTCCGCAACTCTTCGGGATCTCATAACACATTTAATAATTGGGCCCGTTCAACGCTATTTCTCGCCGATGGCAACTTCCTTCCTATGTTTGCCAACGTCAGGTTGAAGAGCGGGAGATAGTCTGCGCTGACTGTCTGCGTTGTTTGTCCGATTGGTTTCACACTGAAACCTCGGGCTAACACACCTGGGGCTATTACTAAACACATACCTATGAAAGCCAGCATGTCCGAGTTTCGAAGTATTTCGTGTTTCACGTTGTGGTTTGTATATGTTATACCGATTGGCTCGTGTGTGGGGGCTACGGACAGCCATTTGCCCGGCTGCCGCATAAATATGAGCAGTATGCGTGTTAAGTTTATTGGCCATTTCGCACAGTGCCGACCGTTAGCTATAACGATTTTTGCATACATCAAGATCTCGCAGGGAGCGTCCTTGGTCAGGATCATTGATGGATGTCCGGGAGAGCATATTTACCACCCCACAACTTTTTTGTCTTGTCTTAAGTCGTCGATGGTTAAACGCAGAAAGTTTCGATTGTCGCTGTCGACACTCACATAGTCCTCTATGGTTTCGATGAAATACTACCTTAATCAAAAAGTTTCATTAAGGTTAATCAGTCACCCGATTGGATTTTATTTTTGTTAGGTTACCACATCTGTCATTGACACTTCCCTTCAAATTCAGTGCCATAGCTTGACATTTGTAAAAGTTACGCTGTACTGAGTACATCTACCTTTGTGCGTGTTTTCGATTTTTTACAAGTTTGAAAATGGCATCAACTGTGAATCAATGAGTTTGCATTAAATTTTGTGTGACAAACGGATTTAACGTCCGCAGACCTCGGAAATGTTGGAAAAGTGTTTCGGCAACGATACTCTTTCGAAATCAAACGTTTTTCGGTGGTACGAACGCTTTAGAAGTGTCCGTGATTCAATCGAGGATGACGAACGCAGTGGTAGTGACCTCCATTACTGGTTCGTGTGCATATAGGATATATCTTGTGGACGTCATACTTCTGCTGACCGACTTAAGGTATAGCCAGTACGAGTACTATAGCATAGTCTATGCTGTAGGCCTTGACGGCAGCCAAACGCATAAGTATTGCCGCTTGGCCGAGCACATTGGCGACTGGAAAACTGCAGCTTGGCTGGAAGTGTGGAAGGGCGTCGGTGAGGTATCGTGTAGGCATTCTCGGCGACAATACTGCTGCGCTTACTCCATTCGTGATATCCGCAACGAGCCACAATAACTCCTTCACGTCGTCGAGCAGGGTTTCCACTACTATACTTACAGCATTCAGACTTTCGTCTAATAAGGGGACCTCCAGGTACATGTTATAATCATGTTGTTGGAAAATCAGCTGGCGCACGGCGATCGATATTCGCCGTGCGTCGACGTGTTGCTGCTGGGTAGCGTGCTGCGCTCGGCTATGCCGGAAATAGCCGAGGCAGTGCCTCTCGAGCATGCTGCTTGAGGCAAGAGGCTCGCTCTCTTTCGTTTGACTTCGGCATAGCTCACAATCATTGCACATCGCAGCCATGTTGCAAAATGTGACACTTCTGTGAAAACCCGCTTGGACAGCGCACACATCCTCGGTACACTCGCTCAGACTTTTCACCATCTCACCGGATATTCTCAACATTTTCGTGCTCACCAGGACTCAAATCCACGGTAAAAGTACATCGTTACAATTTCTCTAAATTCAATGACGGTGAGTCGAGTAAATCTCATCGGTACATCAACATAAAGTTCTCATTCTGTGGCATGCTCTGCAGCACGGGCTGTACCACGTTTTCCTCATCACATTTTGCCTGCTCGATTAATATAATTGCGCGTGTGCCTATTATTTACTGTATTTTCCCCCAACTAAACTTGCTGGGAAGGTACTGTGAATATATTCTACTCATTTGTGCATCCTCAACCTTACTTTGACGTGCTCTGCAGCGCTGACTGCATCACACTCTTTCACATCACATTTCAGTACTTTATCAATTCAAGTGCTAGTACTCTCACTCACTCTCTGTATTTTCTCTTACATAAATCTACTGAGAATTTATTGGGAACGAGTGACATATTCTGCACTCTCACACTTCTCATTCCGTAGCGTGCTCTGCAGCGCTGGCTGTACCACGTACACTACACTCAATGGAAGACAGCACACAATTAATACAATTGTGTGCTGGCACTCAGACCTGCATTTAAATTTATTTGTATTTATTTTTATATTTATTATGTTGCTTTTTTTTATTTCTGATATATTTTGTAGTATTTGAAATCGATGGTAGAATAAAACCATTTTCTCTACCAACATCTGTTAGTCTGGTTATTTATCCTCTGCTGTAAGTGAAAACTCATTATTATCAATATCTTACAGATTTGTTCCACCAACACCAAGGAAGGAATTCTCAGCAGATGTATTTATTTATTTATTTATTTATTTATTATTCATTCCTTTACGGAAATGTTAATATAATCGCATAGTAGTTGCCGTAGAAAAGATTTAATAATAATAATAATAATAATAATAATAATAATAATAATAATTTTTTAAAGTCCGCGCTGGGATTCGATCCAGCGATCCAGTGCTTACGAAGCGGAGACGTTGCCGACTACGCTACGCGCCCTTGTTGAATATTATTTAACGCAGAGAGTATATGAACGCTCGGAAATTTTAAATATTTTATATCTCGAAAACGGCTGAGAAGCGCATCCTATTACTTACACCTACGGCACACCTGGGTGCGACCTACCTGTAAAAAAAATTTGGACAAAATCGGTGTTTCACGTACCTGGAGGACCCCTTGTAAGTGTTGGCACCTTTCTACCCAGCGTACATTGATATACAATGTCTCATTGACCCGGTGTATGACTATTAACAAAGCCTCCTTGTTGGCCTGCACATGATGAGCACTCTCATTGAACACATCTAATACCTGATAAGAAACTTGTATGGCCGAGATTTCCTCGTGCAGTTCGTTAACATTGGCGGCTGCCATGTTACCTGTTATAGACTTGATAATCGAACATAGCCCATCAATTAGGCCTCTACGTCCTCGCAGTTTATCAAATCGGCGGTGGACTTTTTCAAAAAATTCGTTGTAGCACTAGACCCGTGATTCGCTTTCTATTTAACTTTGGAGCTAGATTGACTGCGCGTACCTTCTTGATTAGTCTCAGGCTTCGTATGATATCGCATCACTAACCAATAAGATATTATATATTTTGCATAAATATTAATAATGTCTTGAAATATTGCAATACTATACTTTCGAACAATTGGCTGTAATTGCAGAAATCGAATTACCAATAAACATGTTTGTATCAACTGAATAGAGTGTCCACATTGATTTATTTTTCCAGAATGAAGTATTTTTTGTTACTCTTCCGACCCTTCTGAATTGCGTGATTAATGTGCTGTAACGGTATTTTCACGTTATCATTAAATTTTATTCTTCTGAGGGTAAGAATTCGGGCTCGAACACTAAGATAATTAATTGTAGACTTCTATTGGAGGTATAAGTAAGGTTTATTCAATAATTAGCATAGAATCCTGTGTTGTGAGGCTTTTTGGCGCCTTTAACCGTACAATTTATCAGTGGTGTTTAATCGCTCTGATGGTTCCACGCTCTTCTTTATCCGTAGTGGTCGGGTTCCGACTTCTGCGCTGAGCGGTGGATACCTCAACTAGGCAGTATCGAGCTCAGCCGTCTTGATCTTTTTCCCGCCTGGCTACTGACGTGCGGTCTGCTGGGCTTTATGCGTTGTTGCTGGCGCGTCGGTCAGCCGGTATGGACGCCGGGTCTATGTCCGTGTCCGCGTCGTTTTATTTAATAATCAAAAGACTTTGTTTTTCGTGTTACTCCGCGCTCGGGTTCTTTGTTGGTTATATTCGTGCCGCTCCCGTGTGTTTCGACCGTGTCTTTCCGTGGTAATCGTGGTCCTGGTTCGCGAGTGATATTTTCTAGGTGTGGAATAATGACAGCTGCTGGATTATGATTCCCCAGTGATTGTTAGTTTTTCCTTATGTAGTTGATGGATTCCTCCCAAAATCTTTGGCGTTGGACCAGGAGGTTCCGATTCTTCTTTCTTGGTGAGTTAGTCTTTCAATTTATCTTTCTCTTCTCCTTTATGTCTGTGAGTGGTGTCGTTCTCCTGCGACGCGCTTGACCCAAAACTCTTGAAATTTTTTCTCTCCTAATTATTTCCCTAATTATCTTAAAATTATGAATCCAATTGCTATGGATCGGGCTGACAAGTGCCTTCCCTATCCTATTTATAAACTAATTTTCCTAGCTGTTTTTCAAAATCTCACTCCAAAAGTCTCTCTTGTCTAAAGCGGTGGTTTAACACGAATTCCACTTGACCGTACCCTGTCCTTGTGATGTAATTTTTCTAGCTGCTGTTTATAATTTCATTATTACATTATTAATTTCTATTTCTTTTTCTGTGTTAATTTACCCTTTTACCCTCTCTCCAAGTGTTTCATTTGGAAACCTATTGGTACCACAAGCGAGTCTTTCAAATGTCTCGACACGCTGCGTTCACAATACTTCTTATAACTATCTGCACTTACTTCTAATTATTCTACCTAAACCGTCTTATCCTATTTTCTTAATTCTCCTACAATAAACCTTAATTATTTATTTTAACGTCACCGACTTTCTTTTCTTATTCTATTTTCTCCAGAATATTTTCTATTTTCCTCACAAGGTTTAATCTGTCCGCTCTTAATCTTTATATGATTCCTTGCACTCACTTGTATTGTTCTTTCTATTTTGCAATATGTGAATCAATTCATAGGGCTCACTCACACCCTTTTTTAGTTAAACTCCTCAGATTTAATAACAAATTCCTGGATTTGGTAGAATTTTTACTATCGTGTGCCAGCAAATCCTACTTGGGTGGCAGTTTTAACCGAATAAGAGAGGCTCCTTAGTTTGAAGCTGCCTTATATAGTCTTTTCGTCTATTCCCACTTTCTTATTTTAACGCTTCTTATCTCTAATATCTTATGTGAATTCTATTGTTTCAGGTTCCCCGCCACTGTTGCCCCTACATCCCCTCACTGCCTGAGCGAGGCCAGCCGGTCGCTGACCCGCTGTTTTTCGGCAGCGAAGGAATGTGACAGGATTCATCCTGTCTTGCGGTCTCGACTAGATTCTACTGCGAATTCTTGCTTTCTGTATTTTCTTTTAATAAATGATTTTCTCTGTTGGTATTTTGTGTTTTATTTCATTCTTATTATTATGATTTTCTTCTTCCCTAGTCGTGACTACGTCACAGTGCAATTTTCTATCCTTGCGCTCCGAGGAGCTCCTACGCCGATTTTCTTCTTAATTTTAAGATTTCAATTGAATTTAAACACGACAAGATTCGAGTAGGAATTTTTTAGGATTAATTTTTAAATTCATGCTCTATAAAGATCTTTAGACGGTTCGCATGCATCGTACTCTCGGTACTCTTATAACTGCGCGCCGTGATCGCACGAGATCTTTGATTTTTTTTTGCGTCTTGCCGGCTGTCACGTGCTTCAGTTCATGCAGCACGCAATCGTTCACGCCGCTCGTGAACGTAGTCATCATATGAATACGTACTGCGCGACTCCTGTTTCACGGAAGTCGGCAGCTCCGCCTCGTAACCGTACACCAACACATAGGGTGCCAGTCCCCGTATGAAGCGTGGTGTTATACGTGAACATGACATAGGGCAGCCACTCGTTCATAATACGCTGATCCTCATTTATATAATTTTTTAAATATTCAGCAAGGGTGCGATCTGATCGCTCTAGGGTGCTATTGGACTCCGGATGATATGCTGTCGTTTGAATTTTTTTGATTCCCAACAGTCGACAAATCTCCTTGAAAATTGTACTTAGAAAATTCGTGTCCTGGTCCGACAGGATCGTCTCAGGTGTTCCAGGCCGGCAAATCAATTATTCCACCAATGCTCTTGCCACTGTGGAAGCTTCCTAATTTGACAATGGCATCGCCGCACTGCACTTACAAGAAGGTCAGTTTGGTGTCCCCCTCCGATTTTGATGAAACTCACGTATGTTGTAGAGCATCGAAAACTAAAAGACACGTATTTTTTTTTATCGGCGGAAAAACATTTCTAAGTGGTGAAATCGCCCTTCAAAATTAGCATGTCGAGGGGTGATTATGGAGTTTCACCCAGAAAGCGTCAATCGATTTTAATGAAACAAAAACCAAAATACTCCTCGTTGAAGACAATCAAAATTCCACGTGAAGTTGAAGAAAAAAATTCATTTGCAAGGGTGAACAATCCCCTGATTTTTCAATTTTCCACCCTACACAAAAAACTAACCAACCAAATTAAACAGAACGTATACCATTTGGAAGCGCAAGTTAAAATAAAGATGATGTATTTTTGCACATTCACAGAAAAATGAATTTTGTAACGGTATTTCTCCGTTAGCATTAAATTTTATTCTTCTGAGGGGAAGATTTCGGGCTCGAACACTAAGATATCAGGAGTACAAATTGAAAATGCGGGATTTTTTTCTATTTTTGAACGTTTATTCTGAAAAAATGGTAACAAATGAATTATTCAAAGTATTGTCCATCGCTAGCCACAACTTTTTCCCATCTTTCTGGCAATTTACGGATACCGTCGCGAAAAAATTCGGCCGGCTTGGCTGCTATCCAGTCATCGACCCATTTTTGGGCTTCTTCGTAAGAATGGAAGCGCTGGTCAGCTAGGCCATGTGTCATCGATCGGAAAAGGTGGTAATCGGAAGGAGCAATATCTGGGCTATACGGCGGGTGGGGTAAGACTTCCCATTTCAGCGTTTGTAGGTATGTTTTGACCGGCGCTGCAACATGTGGCCGAGCGTTGTCATGTTGCAAAATTACTTTGTCGTGTCTTTGCTCGTATTGTGGCCGTTTTTCTTTGAGTGCGCGGCTCAAACGCATCAATTGAGTTCGGTATAGTGCTCCTGTGATGGTTTCGTTCGATTTCAATAGCTCATAATACACCACACCCAGCTGGTCCCACCAAATACAGAGCATGAGCTTGGCGCCGTGAATATTTGGTTTGGCCGTCGATGATGATGCATGGCCGGGGTAACCATATGATTTTTTGCGCTTCGGGTTATCGTAATGGATCCACTTTTCATCACCAGTGACAATGCGATGCAAAAAACCCTTCCGTTTTTGCCGTTCGAGCAGCAGTTCGCATGCAAAAAAACGGCGCTCGACGTCTCTCGGCTTCAGCTCATACGGCACCCAATGTCCTTGCTTTTGGATCATTCCGAGGGCTTTTATACGATGGGAAATGGCTTGTTGTGTCACTCCCAATGAATCTGCGAGCTCTTGTTGAGTTTGACACGAGTCTTCATTGAGTATTGCCTCCAATTCAGCATTCTCAAACTTTTTCACTTGGCCCGGCCGCTCTTTGTCCTCAACGTCAAAATCACCACTTCTAAACCGCACAAACCATCAAAAATACACTGTTTTTCGTGTTGTTCCGCGTTCGGGCTCCTTGATTTTTATGGTCGTACCGTCCCGGTGGGATTTCTAGTGTGTTTTACAGTAGTGACAGTGATCCCGGTTCCCGAGTAATGGACTTTGTGTTCTGAACGAGGACAGTTGCCGTCTCGCAAATTTTGTAGTGCCCCCTAATTATTTATCAATTATTTGTCGGATTTCTCAAGGGATCTTCACTGTAGGACGTAGACGTTCCTGTTGTTCTTCTCTCTTGGTGAGTCTAGTCTTTTAATATTTCTTTCTCCTATCCTCTCTATGTCTGTTGAGTAGTGTCGTTCTCATGCGACGCGCTTGACAATGCTGGCAAAATTGTTTCCCTCCTAATTATTTTTCTAATTATTTAAAAATTCTAAATCAAATTGCTATGGGTCGGACTTACAAGTGCCCTCCTTATCCTATTTATAAATTAAGTTTCCTAGCTTTGTTTCAAAATCTCACTCCAAAAGTCTCTCCTTTCTGGAAGCGGTGATTTAACACGAATTTCAATCGACCGTACCCTGTCCTTGTGTTATAATTTTTCTAGCTGCTGTTTGTCATTCTATTTCTTTTTCTGTGTTAATCTACCTTTTACCCTTTCTCTAGGTCTTTAATTTGGAAACCTATCGGTACCACAAGCGAGTCTTCCAAATGTGTCGACGCGCTGCGTTCACAATACTCCTTATAACTATCTGGACTTATTTCTAATTATTCTACCTAAACTTTCTTATACTATTTTCTTAATTCTCCTAAAATAAACCTTAATTGTCTATTTTAACGCCACTAACTTTCTTTTCTTAGTCTGTCTTCTTTAGAATATTCCTTGTTTTCCTCACACGGTTTAAAACTGTCCGCTCTTAATCTTCATATTAGTCCTTGCACTCACTTGTACTGTGTTTTCTATTTGGCAATATTCTAATCAATTTATAGGGCCAACTCACACGCTTTCCCGTTAAAATCCTTAGGTTTAATAACAAATTCTTGAATTTTGGTAGAATTTTTACTATTGTGCACCAGCGAGTCTGGCTTGGTTGGCGGTTTGAACAGAATAGAGAGAGCCTCTCTGTTTGAAGCTGCCTTATATACTCTTTTCGTCTTTTCCCACTCTCTTACTCTAACTCTTCTTCTTATCATAGCTAATGTGATTTCTTTTATTTCAGCTTGCCCCGCCACCGTGCCTCTACGTCCCCTCACTACTCGAGCGAGGCCAGCCGGTTGCCGACCCGCTGTTTTTTCGGCAGTGAGGGAATTCAACAGGATGCCTGTTTCGCGGTATCGCCTGGGCTTCTCTGCGAATTTATCATTCCTTACTTCTTACTTTTCTTATTTTCTATATGTACTATTTTCTGGATGTGCAAATAAATGGTTTTATTTGCAGTGATTTGTGTTTTATTTCATTTTTCTATTTTTCTTTATCCTTTTCAGGTCGTGACTACGTCACAATTTACGGGGGTAAACCATCCCTTATCCATTAGTACGTATATTTGTGCGTACATTCTTATTTCTCGTTATTTACATGTTAAAGAGCTGCTTGCGTTCACTCTTTGTGCTGATTTTGTGCTTATCAATAATTTATCGTCATATGTTATCGACCTTTCGATTAGATTGTATTTCGGTTCGGCGCAAATTTCGGAATAAGTCGATGATGCAACAGTCGTTCTATCTATAGAACATTGTCAATTATTCCAACGAAATGAATATGATCTTATTTTTTTGAGTAATCTAATCATACGCCAATATGATAAAAATACTTTCGACGCGGTAAGAGGTGTTTTCTACATAGGCGGCTATCTGGGACTGCGTATTATCTGCTGATATCGCATGTGGTTCAACAACAAGTCTTTCAAATATAAAAACCGCGATACATACAGCGATCTTCAGTTGCTCATTTGAACGGAGTACCAGTGCGTCAGTTATAATTTCTGATAAAAAAAAATCAATAGACTCAAAAATAAAATCAATGAAAGTGAATCCAATCAACGTCATTAAACTTCTTCTGGCTACATTTGAAGCCATGAATATTCTCGAAACTCCGATTAACAATGCAGAAATCGAGGTAAAGCAGAATTTCGAAAAAGTTCTGGTCGACTGCATGGACGATTATAACGCAGTTAAAATTATCGAGGAACAATCGCTAGATTTTCGAGAGCCATTCAAGCAATAAGATGTTAACCCTGTCGAGGACACTCTTTGGCAACATGATGAAGGTCCAGTGGATTCTGATACTTGTTCTAAAGACGAAGAAGACATAAGTTACGATTACAAACGCAAAGCAATCGAATACTGGAGATCCGGTAAGAAGAAAAATTACAGTGTCGATACCGTGAGTCAGAAATTCAAAAAAGTCAAATCTGTACGACAATTAAAACGCTGGACAAATCAAATGAACAAAGGTGGGACCTACAAGGAGAAATTAGCTCAAATCTCTGAATATACTTTGAAAAACATACAAGCCGCAATAGATGCTGGTTTCATTGTTCATGATATCGACCTTCAAAAGTGGCCTCTACAAGCTCAAAAAGAGATAGGTCACGAAGACATTCGTTTTAAAGCTTCTCGTGATTGGCTTCGGAAGTTCAAGAAATCACATCGTATCGTGTCCAGGAAAATTGATAAATTCGTAACACGAAAGACTATAGAAGACGAACCAGTTTTAAAGATGAATGCAGAAAACTTCGTGAATGAAATTAAACCATATATTGAAAAATATGGACCAGAAAACATATATAATTCAGATCAGAGCGGTTTTCAACTGGAAATCCACTCTGGCAGGACTCTGACGGCTGAAGGAACTAAACAAGTGCAATGTGTAGTACAATCCGTATCATCTACAACTCACAGCTACACTATCCAGCCAACCATAAATGCAGATGGAAAATTACTGTCACCCCTTTTTATCGTTCTAAAAGAGAGAAAGGGTGAGTTCGGCTCAATCGTGGAAAAAAATTTATTCAGGCCAGAAAACGTATTTTTAACAGCAACGAAATCCGGAAAAATTACTTCAGGTATGGACAAAAATGATTGCCAGAAAATATTGAACATATGATGAATTATACTATATCGATAACCAATATCATCCTATGTATAGAGCACTTCAAAGTTTGGTTGGAAAAAGTATTCTTCCCCAACACCGGCCGTGACAGCGTATTGTTGATAGACTCGTGGAGTGGACAATGCCCAGAAGTTGTTCAAAATGCAACACCTCGGGGCAAAAAAACAATCACAATGATAATACCTAAAGGCACCACAGGGAAAATCCAACCACTCGACGTTTTTGGTTTCCGAATATGGAAAAATTTTGTATGACATTTTCCGACAGTGTATTATTACTTAATTCTGATATTAATTTACACTTGAGAAACAACATAATCAAACTGCAATCGCTCGCACACAATCAACTTTCATCACCCAGATATATAAATCTTTTCGAATATGCATGGTTCAAAGTAATTATATAACCGATAAGCCAAACGAGTTCGACAATCCAGTGAGTTTTGGTTTCGGTCAATCGTCTCAAGCACACTGTGAAGTACTAGGTTGTAATAATGTGGCCATCATCAGATGCTCATGGTGCAAGAAGTACAGCCATACATACAGGGTGTCCGCCGGGAAGGTATACTACTTTGTTTTGCCGCCATTTTGGTAAACGTTAGTCTTGACAGTTCATATTTGGCAGTCGTGAAGTAGACACGTGGCAAATTTATTATGGAAAAATATTCGATAAACCAACGTGTTTTAATCGTTAAAACATTTTATCAAAATCAATCATCGATTACTGTGACGATGAGAAAGTTACGTGAAATTTTTGGGAGAAACAACGTGCCAACAAAACGCACTATTTATCGTTTAGTGAATGATTTCGAAGAAAGAGGGTCTGTAAGTGATAGGCCCAAGCATGGGCCACAACGTACTGCAAGATCGGCTGAAAACATTACTGCTGCTCAAGAAAGTGTTCAAAACAATCCATCAACCTCAATTCGACGCCGTGCTCAGGAGCTTGGTCTTCAAAGAACAAGTTTGGCCACAATTTTGCACAAGGATTTGCATTTGTTTCCATTTAAGATTCAGTTGACACAAGAGCTTCTTCCACAAGACCATTTACACCGCCGTACATATGCCAATAGGATGTTACAGCTCGCCCATGACAACCCCGATTTTCATGAAAAAATCATAATGAGTGACGAGGCACATTTTCATTTAAATGGATATGTGAATAAACAGAATAGTCGGTTCTGGCCAATGGAAAACCCTCAAATTATTCATCAGTCACCTTTACATCCATTAAAAGTGACAGTCTGGTGTGCAATTTGGTCAGGAGGAATCATTGGACCTTACTTCTTTGAAAATCAAAACGGCGTAACGGTAACTGTGAATGGGGAGCGATATCGTATTATGATTGAAAACTTTTTAACGCCACAACTGCATGCTTTGGGCTTGATTAACATGTGGTATCAACAAGACGGTGCGACATCGCATACAGCCAGGATTACAATGGAATTACTGCGAGACTTCTTTCCACAACAAGTTATTTAAAAAAATGGTGATGTTGATTGGCCTCCACGGTCGCCTGATTTGACTGCTCCGGACTTCTTTTTGTGGGGATATCTAAAAAGCAAGGCTTATGCAAACAAACCAGAAACGCTTGAGCAACTCAAACAAAATATTCGTGATGAAATTAATGAAATACCGCGTGAAATGTGTGAGAATGTAATGAAAAATGTGCTTAAAGGGGCTCGCATTTGTGAGGCTAACAGAGGCGGACATTTATCTGATATTGTATTCCATACATAATTGCCGACATTAAATAAAACATTTATCAATATAAGACCCATTCTCTTTCATTTAATCAAAAATTATAAACAAACAAAGTAGTATACCTTCCCGGCGGACACCCTGTATATTCGAAATACAGCCATACATATATGCCATACAACCACTCAACCCCAGCAACATTCCCCAGTATTCTGTATTTGAACAAGCTATTTTTTTCAGTAAATAACGCGAAACTCGTGAATAGAAGTGCCCCCCGTTGACTTCGGCTAACAGGAATGTTTCGAATCAATTCGGACATTTGAATAACGAGAAACAAGAATGTACGCACACATATACGTACTAACGGATAAGGGGTAGTTTACCCCCGTAAATTAATTTTCCTGTGAATGTGAAAAATACGTCATCTTTATTTTAACTTGCGCTTCCAAATGGTATATGTTCCGTTCAATTTGGTTGGTTAGTTTTTTGTGTAGGGTGGAAAATTGAAAAATCAAGGGGTTGTTCACCCCTGCAAATGAATTTTTTTCTTCAACTTCACGTGGAATTTTGATTGTCTTCAATGAGGAGTATTTTGGTTTTTGTTTCATTAAAATCGATTAACGCCTTCTGGGTGAAACTGCATAATCACCCCTCGACATGCTAATTTTGAAGGGCGATTTCACCCCTTGGGAATATTTTTCCGCCGATAAAAAAAAATACGTGCCTTTTAGTTTTCGATGTTCTACAACATACGTGAGTTTCATCAAAATCGGAGGGGGACACCAAACTGACCTTCTTGTAAGTACCAGCCGGTCACCCCCTTAATAATAAATAAAGCATCATGCGAAGTGCCCCCCGTTGACTTCGGCTAACAGAAATGTTTTGAATCAATTCGGACATGTAAATAACGAGAAACAAGAATGTACGCACAAATATACGTACTAATGGATAAGGGGTAGTTTACCCCCGTAAACTCATTTTCCTGTGAATGTGCAAAAATACGTCAACTTTATTTTAACTTGCCCTTCCAAATGGTACATGTTCTGTTCAATTTGGTTGGTTGGTTCTTTGTGTAGGGTGGAAAATTGAAAAATCAGGGGGTTGTTCACCCCTGCAAATAAATTTTTTTCTTCAACTTAGCGTGGAATTTTGATTGTCTTCAATGAGGAGTATTTTGGTTTTTGTTTCATTAAAATCGGTTGACGCCTTCTGGGTAAAACTGCAAAATCACCCCTCGACATGCTAATTTTGAAGGGCGATTTCACCCCTTAGAAATGTTTTTCCGCCGATAAAAAAAAACGTGTCTTCTAGTTTTCGATGCTCTACAACATACGTGAGTTCCATCAAAATCGGAGGGGGACACCAAACTATCTTTCCTTGTTAGTGAGGGCGTCCTGAAATATAAGTATGTATTTTTTTCCAGTCATGGTCTCGGGTAGCGGTTCTAATATGTCAACCACCACCTTTTCAAAAGATCTCGTTGAGGCGTCGGTGAGGACCATCGGACCCCGTTTCTTTTTCCTCAACTTATTCTTTTGACAGTTTTTATAAGAAGAGATATGCTGCTCGATGTCCTTTCTCACGCCAGGCCAATTATATAATACTTAGTACGGATCCTTTGTAGTCTGCGTTTGAGACCCTGATGTCCGCCCAAGGGTGCATCATGATATGATAGCGAGTAATTTCTTTTTCGTCGTAGTGTAATTTATTAGCACATTCGACATCATGCGACTCACATAACACATAGGCAAATTGTCCGGAATTTGCCTTGCGCAAGTAGCGCGCCGAGACCTCCGTCTGAATCGTCTATTGTTAACTACGAAAGGTTTTTCAAAGTCTGGATAGTGCAGCACGGGTGCAGTGGTCAATACTGTTTTTAGTTCCTCGAACGCTGCATTTTTACAGCGGTCCAATCGAACTTGGCATTATTTTTTATCCATTCGGTCGTTGGCTTGACGATTTTCGAGAAGTCCTTTATGAACTTCCGAAAATACCCCGCTACACCCAGAAACGATTGGATTCGTTTTACGTTGCAAGGGACCGGGAATTCCTTTACCGCGACGAGTTTCTTCGGATCTGCTCTCGTACCCCTTGGCGAAGATCCAAAATATGGCGGCGCAGCTTACAGATCTCGGAGAAAACATGTCGGACAATCAAGTGATGGCGAAAATATTGGCGGGTCTAACGTCCAAATTCAGCAACTTGCAGACAGCGTGGGACAGTGTCGACCCTGAGCGACAAACTGTAGAAAATCTGCAAGAACGTCTAATAAAAGAAGAAGGAAGACTGGACGCTGAAACGGGCGTGACAGCGGCGTTGGCAGCGATAAGAAACACGAGAGAAAAAGGCGGTCGGTCGATGAATAAAGAAGACTCGAAAAGCGCAAAGGAAAAGAAGGCTCTGCGAGAAAAGAAAAAGGAAAAGGCGATGTGCTTCGAGTGCGGTGAGAAGGGTCATTACAAGAGTGAGTGTCCGAAGCGAAAACCAAATAAAGATGGACGCGACAAGGGCGAGTCACGTGGGTGCGCGTTCGTTGCCCAGAAATCGGAAAGAGTCGATCGGGAGTCGAGTCGGTACAGTAGGCCTCCTACGGACATAAAAAGGAGATGGCTGAGTCTGGACAAAAATGACGTCTGGTATACTGACAGTGGCGCCTCTAGACACATTACCCATAGACGCGAGTGGTTCTCAGAGTTCCGTCCGGGAAGTGGCGCGACGATATCGTTAGGCGATAACGCGAAGTGCCAAGTAGCCGGTGAAGGAACAATAATGATCGAAAAGCTCGTTGACGGAAAATGGTGTGAAGCGCGGATCGACAACGTACTCTACGTACCGGATGTGCGTACGAATTTGTTTTCGGTCGGGATGTGCACTGCAAAAGGATTCGAGGTGCGGTTCGCGAGTGAGTGCGTACATATAATGGACGGCGATGAAACTATAGCGACGGGAATAAAACAGTCGAACGCGATCTATCGAATGCTCTTCCGTGCGAAGAACGTACAAAATGTCGGCGAAGCGAATGTGTCTACGACAAACCTCAGAGTTTGGCACGAGCGCCTCGGACATTTAAATCGACGTGCACTATGCGACTTGGTGAAAAACGATCTCGTTCAAGGCGTCAAAGTAATCAACGACAGTGATTTTTTCTGCGAGGCCTGTCAGCTCGGTAAAGCACATCGGCTGCCATTTAAATCGGGAGAGAAACAAATAAAGACCAAACCGAGCGAAATGATACACAGCGACGTATGCGGCCCGATGTCCGAACCCTCACCGGGAGGAGCGCGCTACTTCGTAATCGTTATCGACGATGCTTCGGGGTTTCGTCACGCTTACTTTTTAAAACATAAATCAGACGTGTTCGATCGTTTTAAAGAGAGACTGATGGCGAACAAATTCGGATAGACGATGAAAGTGCTTCGTTCCGATAGCGGCGGCGAATATTGTAACGCGAAAATGACCAGTTATCTGTCGATGCGCGGTGTCTAGTTCGAACAAAGTGCACCGTACACGCCGGAACAAAACGGCAAATCAGAGAGGGACAATCGATAGATTGTCGAATCCGCGCGTACGATGCTGCAAGCGAAGAACTTGCCGATCTCGCTGTGGGCGGAAGCGGTAAATACCGCAATGTATATACAAAATCGAGTGTTATCGTCGGAGAGAAGAGGCGGAAAAACGCCGTTCGAGATATGGACGGGAAAAATACCGGATTAGAGTCACGTCAGAGTTTTTGGATCGGAGGCATTCCTTTATGTACCGAAACAATTCACACAAAAATTCGATGCGAGATCAAAGAAAGTGTTGTTTGTAGGGTACGAAGGTGACTCGAAGAACTACAGGCTCTATAATCCAGAGACGAGAAGTGAAAATCGAGAAACGTGGTATTCCACGAAACACAAAAATCGACGGAGACACTGCAAAAAGAGTACGAGATCTGGTCTGGCCGAACGAAGAAGCGAACGAAGTTTTCAATGACAACAGGGCCATCGAAGAACCGGAGCAGGATGAGTTGGTACGGGACGTGCAGCTGAATCCGGACGTGAACAATATCCCAGTGGTTAACAATGAAGAAAACAACGTTCAAAGAGTCAACGAAATACAACCGCAGGCTGTCAAACCTCGGCAACTCAGAGATCGAGCAAGACTGCAAGCTCCCATGAGGTACGAGGGGAACGAGGTAAACTTTGCCGAGTACGAAGCTCCGACGAGTTTCAAAGAAGCAGTGAGCGGAAGAGATTCGTCGAAGTGGATCGAAGCAGTTCGAGAAGAACTGGACGCGTATGAGAAGAACGATACGTGGACCATAGTCCCCAAAGAAGATAAGAAGAAAACCATCGACTCCAAGTGGGTGTTTAAAGTTTCACGAAACGAGAATGGAGATATCTATCGATATAAAGCTCGTTTATGTGCGGGAGGCTTCCAACAGCGCGAAGGTGTCGATTATAAAGAGACGTTCTCACCGGTCGTGAGATACGACTACCTTTGTGTGCTGTTGGCACTCGTAGCTCAAGAGGACTTGAAACTAGTCCAATTCGACGTACGTACGGCGTTCTTATACGGGGAACTTGAGGAGGACACCCACATGAAGATTCCAGAAGGACTAGATGTCGATAACAGTGAGATACGCAGTGCGAGTGTAGTTTGTAAGCTGAACAAGTCCTTGTACGGCTTGACACAAGCTCCTCGCTGTTGGATCAAAAAGTTCAACGGGTTGATAAGACAATATAGTTTTAAGGAGACCGCAGCCGATAAATGCGTGTATACTGGCGAGTACGAGGGTTGTAAAGTCTATCTGGATTTGTTCGTGGACGACGGTCTTATCGCGTGCAAATCGAGAGAAGTCCTGAAACAGATAACGAAGTTGCTCAGCTGCGAATTCGAAAATACGCGGGGAGATGGAAGTTTTGTCGGTTTACAAATTCGTCGCGATAGAGAGAGAAAGTCGATGTTCATTCATCAAAGTGCTTATATCAAATGTATCCTCGAGAAATTTCGAATGAACGACACAAAGCCAGCGAGTGTGCCTGCTGATCCTTACTCAGTATTATGTGCGGTGAGAGAGAAAGATGAATGCGTGAGTAATGTTCCGTATCGCGAAGCCGTGGGATCGCTAATGTTAGTCGCGATCGTCTCAAGACCCGATATTGCCTTCGCTGTAAATACGGCAAGTAAATTTCTCAACAGTCATAATCTACGCCACTGGAGGACTGTTAAGAAGATCTTCGCGTATCTTCTCGAGACTGTAAACGTAAGTATAGAGTACAGAAACGGCGGAAGCGATTCGGAGCTTGTAGGCTTTGCAGTTGCGGATTACGCGGGCGACCTGGAGACTCGAAGGTCAACTACCGGCTATATTTATAGCCTCGAAAATGGACCAGTCACATGGTCTTCGCGTCGCCAAAAGATGGTGTCGTTGAGTACAACGGAAGCGGAATATGTCGCTGCATCGGCTGCTGCGAAAGAGGCAGTCTGGTTGCGACATTTGTTAGGCGAGATCGGGCATCGGTGCGAAAACGCTACTACATTGTTCGTAGATAATCAAAGTCCAATTAAATTAGCCAAAAATCCGGAATTCCACGAAAGAACAAAGCACATCGATGTCCGATGTCACCATATTCGCGATATGATTGAAAACGGAGAGATAAAAGTCGTGTATGTCCCATTAGAAATGCAAAAGGCGGACATATTTACTAAGGCGTTACCGAAAGAAACTTTCCGACGCTTACGCGAGAGTATGGGATTGCGTGTATGCATGAATGTGAGCACGTAGACGGCGGAAGTGTTGAGTTTGTCTAACGTGCTTAAACCACGCCGCATGCGTGCGCAGTCGACTCTCATGGAAGGATGTCAACTTCCTTCCACGAGCGTCCAAACTTCCGTTTTCACCGAAGAGCCTCAGTCTGGCGTCGATAGTGATACAAGTTGGTCACACGGATCGATTGATCATTTATAAAATAAATACGTTTCTTTGTACACGAGGTGTTTATTGAATATCGCAGTATCCTTATTTCCTTCTTCCGATCAAACATCCTGCTTGACCATTGCAAATTGCAACAAATATTGCGTCTCCTTGCGCAAGAAGTAACACTTGCCGGGCTGTACAGAGAGGTTTCACGCAGTTGCGATAATATTTCGTACAACCACTCGTTACGCTTTTTCAAGGTTTTGTCGTGTACTACGATGTCGCCCAGGTACACGTAGCATTTTACCCTTTACAGCCCCGCAAAGACAGAACTCAGCAGTCTCTGGAAGGTCGGTTCTTCAATCCGAAAGGCATTCAATTGTATTCAAAGTGTCCCTGGGGAGTAGAAAACGCTGTTTTGTTTTTGTCTTCATTTATCATCGAAATTTGATAAAATCCCGAAGCAAGATCTAACGTAGAATAAATAATACTGAGCTTTCCCCAGCTTGTCCACTATATCCATAATATTGAGCAGTAGGCATGAGTCACCGACCGTGACCTCATTCAGCTTTGTGAAATCCACCACAACTCTCATTTTTCTCACCCCCACTGTGTCGGGTTTCTTGGCCACTACTAACAGAAGCGCGTTCCGTTAGCTCCTACTAGGCTGGATTATACCATCCTCCAACATTTTCTCCGTTTGCCTCGCCACTTCTTTTTTGTGGGTATCCAACAACAGTAAGAATGCACGTTCATGGGCCGCACCCTCTCCCTGAGGGCTATACGATGCTCCACCATGTGTGTACATGGCAACTTATCCTCCTGGAGATGGAATACATCCTCGTATTCGGTCGTGATTTCTTCCAGCGCTGCGCTTTCTTCCTTGTTCAGGTACGCAGTAACGAGCTCTCCTCGCAGTCGTGCGAGACGGTCGACCCCCTCGTTCTTTAAATAACGCCGGGATCTCCAAAGTAACCTTTGCCTTACGTAGAGAGGCGAACTTCTCCTCTCCTACGCCCTGCAACTCTACGTCACTGTCCTCGACGATGGTCTCTGGTTTTAGGCAGCCTACCTATATCACGTTGCATTAGGCTTGGGTAGTGGTACTGATGGTGGTGTCAATGATTGATTATACTTTATGACAACCACCATACTTCGGAAAACATCTCTTATGGATATATTAACGTCTCATATTCTTCATTGGTTACCAACTGTTGGATAATCAGCTGGCGCACGGCGATCGATACTCGCCGTGCGTCGACCTGTTGCTGTGGTCTAGCACGCTGCGTTCGGTTGGGCCGGAGATAGCCGAGGCTGTGCCTCAAAGGCATGCCGCGTTAAGCGAAAGGATATCTCTCTCGCTTGACTTCGGCTTTGCTCTCCGGCTATCTCTCTCATTTGACTTCAGCGCCCAACGACGCTTTCATATCCCGCAGCCATGTTGGAAATTTTGACACTTTTCGGAACAACCACGGGAACAGCGCACACATCTCCTGGCCATCTCGGACTTTTCCACTGCATTCACCGGACTCGCTCTACCTTCTGTGCTCATCAGGACTCAAAACTCAGGTAAGAGTACACCGTCACAATTCAGTGTAATTCACTGTTGGTGAGGAATAACAAATAAGTCGGTACATCAACATAATTGTCTCACCTTGTGGCGTGCGCTGCAGCACGGGTTGCACCACGTTCTCCTCACTCTATCTTGCCTGCTTAATTAATATAATTACGCATGTGCTTTATATTCACTGTAGTTTCCCCCAGTAAACCTGCTGGGAAAATACTGTGAATATTCTCTGCTCAATTGTGCTCAATCTATGTCTGTAATGTGCTAGGCAGTGCTGACTGCGTCACTCTTCTCATTTTTCTCTCACAGCACTCAAGCAATCAAATTGTGAGTGCTCTCACCTATTCACTGCAACTTCTCTCAGATAAATCTGCTGAGAGCTCGCAATGAATAATTGACACATTATATGCACTCATTTTCTCTTCCCGTGGCGTGCTCTGCAGCGTTCACTGCATCACGTTCACCGCACACGCACCAGGCACACAATTAATATAATTGTGTGCTGCTCAAGTCTGGAAGTCAGAATTCAATTTCATTTGTTTATTTATATATTTGTCAATTCTCTGTTTTTTTGGTGTATTTATTTATATCATTTTTATTCTTTCCAAATTTAACCGATTTTTGCATTTAATCTTACCGTTATATTTTTCCAAATTATATTATTGTGTATGCCAAATTGTGGAAGGTAGAATAAACCGCTCCCTCAACATACCATCGACGTGTCTGGTTATTTATCACCCTGTCGTGAGTGAAGGCTCATATTTTTCCAATATATTCACAGTTCGGTCAAACTACATCGGTCGGATTCTCAACCACCAACCATGCTTGACAAGCGTCCTCCGAGGCGAGATATTAAGAGTTTGGATTACTCGCTACTCGGATAGTCACTCTCGGTTATTCTCGGTCGCATAGAAATAATGTTTCCGCCATAAATTACAATTGCCACAAAATTATTCACATATATTTTAACTTAAATATTGTTACACATGAATTATTTGATCATTACAAAAATAATTATTACGAAATTGATTAGATTTATTTTGGATACGTGTCGAGGTTTGACGCTCGAGTTTTACCGACTTGCAATTTTGTCAAAGAAAAATCGTATGATATGAACGGATTCTATTTATCCGCATGGTTTTATTCGTTGTTACTCGATTCAAAGTTTTTAACCGATGTATTCTGGTCGGATACTCTTGTGTCGTTGCATTCGACGCGTGTCCTGCTCGACACACGTCCAAAACCGCTGATGGCCGCCTATGATTCATAGCGCTACTGCAAGCTCAGTTTTCTCGTGTCCGCCGTCCATACAACACATCGAATGGAAATAAATTTAATAAAATATCACATTAAAATTATTTTTTAATTATGAATAGTTATAAGAATTAGTGACGTAGGAAGAATGAAAAATTTCGAATTACCGAAAATCTGAAATCTGAAAATACATTCATTTCAATCATGTACATAAAAATAATAATCAATGGTGTACTATGACAAGCTGCTGCTTCTATCCCCTCTTAACCTCACATCGTAGACCGAACTCTTGGTAAAAAAGTGGAACTAGGAGTGGGGGGTTGCCATAGTCGATAGTAGTGTCGAGTAGTCGTAGGTGTACGACCTACGAGTGTTAAAAAAGTGTGCGAAAAAATAACGTGTTATTTACGTATACGCATTATTTTTTTCGCATGCCTTTCTAAAAAGCGCCACTTTTGCCACGCTTCACAGGCACGGAAGAGGGATGTTGAGAACCTCGAACCCAGACGCGGGAGCCAAGCAAGGAGCGCATGCGCGAGCCCGCGCTTGCGACGACCGAGAAGACGAACGCGGAACGCCGAGTCGGGAGTCGGGTAGCAACCGCTCGTGAAGACAGTCCAGGTGTCAACCCGAATAAGAAAGACCGCGTAAAACACGCGACCACATGTGCAAACTAAGTCCGGGACTTAGCCTCTTAAGTAACGTATTGTGTTAAACGATTTTGATAACCGAATCCCGCTGTGTGCGAACGTCGGACAATTGTAAGCGCTGTGTGCGCGTTTTGAATAAAGTTTTGTTTCAGTAACCCTGCAAATACATTGTAAGCGCTGTGTGCGCGAATAAATAAATACTAACATACAGATTATAACCATCTCCCACTCTTGTTATCATTGCGTTCGGAACCAAACGAGCCCTCAAACGATTATATTGAATTCTGCAATTACGACATAATCAGAAGTGGGATTCGAACGCTTGACACAAGAGAGAGAGTATCGCGAAAATAGCGTCGCGTAAGGGAAGTGTGAAAAGTATAAGTGATAAAAATAAAAGTGAAAAGACACGTTAAAAATAATACAAGTGCAAAAGACACGCTAAAAACAAAAGTGAAAAGACACATTAAATATAAAAGTGCAAGACACAGCAAAGTATAAGTGAAATATAATAAAAGACGTAAGAAAAGACGGTTACAAAGTGTGAAGGTGACACTCGCGAACAGCGAGGTCGTGAGATCGGGCAACGGTCACGAAAAACAACAAACACGCTGTCGTCAAATCGAGAACGAAAGCCGCGTGAGCGAGAAAACGGTGCGACGAAGACACAGCATGGCGAACGTGGAAGAGTTCGACAAATTCCAGCAGCAAAACATGGAGGAGTATCGAACGCCACCGTCTGGGAGCCAATCCGAAGGCGAGACATCCGAAGGAGGCGACAACACGGTTAAGGAAGTGCAGAGCGGGGCCCGCCCAACAGCGAGAGACAACTCGCAGTTGCGAGCGCTCAACGACGGTCGTGCGGAACAAGGAACGAGAACGCGACGCCTGGAGACTCGAGTAAGTAGCACACCAATCAACCATGACAAACGATGCGAAATAGAGAGAGGCGGACTGTGGCAGGCCCCGCCTCCTCACGCAGAAGGACTATTAGAAAACGCGTTAGGTGGGGTTCGAGACCCCTCGGGTGGAAGGCCGGTAGTGCGCGCCGTCGACGAGCCCGGGAGCGACACGACGCGACAACACAATCACGCGAACGCGGGCAAACCGAGAGAGACGCGTGCATGGCACGACGTCCCGACCGAACAATCGATGTACGTGGAGTGCGAGACGCGACGGGAATTCGAGAGAGAGGGAGGAAATAAAAGAGAACGCGCGCGAATAGAATATAGCAAAAATAGGCCGATATATTATGAACGTGAATACGCCCGCGGACAAAATACCGAAGCAAAGGAACGCGAGTGGCGAACGACGGGAAAAACTGAACCGGGAAAAATAGACAGAGTGAGCGAAAATTTTGACAGGTTGGCATTGTGGCCAGAGTCAAGAAACGAAAGCAGACAGTATTATTATCGCGAAGTAAGAGACAATAAAAATAGTAATCGACGCGACAACGTCATCGAGGACGACACACCGCGTTATGTGCGCTATACGTGCGAACGCGATATAGTAACGGAAGGACACTACGGCGAGTACACACGACCGCGTCAGACGCCGCGACATTATTCGACAAATCGCGACTACGAAGGACCGAGCGCACGATACGTACGCGAAGTGCCGCGACACGTCCAATGGCGGGACGACTACGATGGCGAGGAGGGAGAGTATGGTTTGCCGAGACACTTACAAAACGTAAGAGATGCGATTCACGGCGAAGACAGACCATACTTCCGCCACGACCACGAAACTCCGCGACGGGCGCAACGTGCAGCGCCAGGCGATGAAGAACCCGACCGTCGACAAATTACCGACAACCGGTACGACAATTATGGCATGTATCATGTGACACCCGATTTAATAAAAAATTTAGAAACATTTTCGGGCCGAGACGACGCGTTATCACCAAAAGAATGGCTTCGCGGAATCGCACAGATGGCGAGAACCCAACGATGGAGTGACCACTACCAACTGGAGATCGCGAAAATGAAATTAATCGGACCGGCGAAACAATGGCTGCGATTTGAAGCAGCTGGAATCGTTACTTGGGCGGACTTCCAAGAAAAATTCACCGAAATGTACGCGTCATCGGACACATACGGCGACCGTTGGAAAATTATGACGAGGCGCCAACAGGGACCAATGGAAACGGTCCAAGATTACTTTCACGCGAAATTGGGATTATGCACGGATCTGCAGATGACTACGAAAAATGTGAAACAAGAAATCCTCGAGGGACTACGACATCCACACGACGGAGTGGGCCTCGCTGCGATACCACACAGGACCATGGGAGAATTTTATGCCGCTCTGGTGGAATCTGTGAAGTCACGACAAGTTCGCGAGAAAAACTTTCCACAAGGAAGGCGAGAAAATGGGCCGTATAGCGAACGAGCACCGGCAAGGACAAATACCAACACCATCGAACCAAGAATCGATCAGATGATAAGACGCGAGAACACTAATCGGCCAAATAGGAGCATCGACGACCGTTGGAAATGCTACAATTGCAATCAAACCGGTCATTTGGCACGAGAATGTCCCGAACCGAGAAGAGAACTACGTTGTCGAAAATGTAACGAGACGGGTCACCGAGGTAACGAGTGTCGGAAGGATTTTCAACACACCACGAGACCCATACACCAGATTAAGACTGAGGAAAACAACGATATAAATAAATACGTGAAAACTATCTACGCCAATGACCGACCACTCAAGGCAATGATAGACATGGGAAGCGCCGTGTGCACAATTCGGGCGTCGGCTGTGATCAGAGAACGATTCACGTATGAACCAACGGTCACCGAACTCCGAGGATGGGGAGCCGATCCGGTGATACAGGTGTCAAGAGGTCAAACGAACACGGACGTTAGCATCGACGGGGTGATGGTGCCGAACTTGCCGTTGTGCATTGTTGCCGACGACGCACAGATATACGACATCATCATCGGACGCACGTATACCGAGAAACCATGGGTCAGTTTCACCAAAAGAGACAACGAACTGCTGTTCACCACTGATGAAACGAAATATTTATTCCAAGTCTCAACGGAGGAGCAACGCGGATCAACCATAGAGATGGACGACAAAAAGGTAACAATACAGGCGCAGTCAATCAACTGTATTGAACTGAGCTACGACGGTCAGCTGGCAACGATACCGATCGCAAACACAGGACGACATACGGAAACAATAAAACCCACGCGATACATACCTAACGGAACTATCGAGGAACTATGGACAACACCAAAAAGAACAGCGCGCCCACGTATCGAAAGAGCACAATTCGAAATAGGAGCGAATCAGGGAGAAGAAACCAAGGACGATCTGTTGCACTTATTGAACGAATACCGGGACTGCGTGGCGCTCTCGCTGCAAGAACTAGGAAGAGCCAACGGAATCAAGATGGACATAATCGAGCTGCCCGGGAGCAAGCCGGTACAGGCGAAACCATACCGCGCGACACCACAAGAGCGAGACGACATGCGAAGAATCATCAGCGAATGGAGAAAAGCGGGCATCGTAGAAGAAACCGAATCACCTTACGCGAGCCCGGTACTACTAGTGAAAAAGAAAAATGGCGAAGCCCGATTGGTGGTGGACTTTCGGAAATTAAATATGCAGACAGAGCGGGTGCACTTTCCGCTGCCCCACGTCGACGACCACCTTGCGCAAATCCGTGGAGCAACAGTATTCACAGTGCTCGACCTAGCGCACGGATATTTACAGATTCCACTAACCAAGGAGGCACGCCCGAAAACGGCCATAATCACACCTGACGAAACCGTACAGTTCACACGCATGATATTCGGCCTCATGAATGGCCCGGCATATTTTTCCAAGGTCATGTACAAGGCACTCGGACCTCTGAGAGACAGCGTAGTTCTTTACTACCTTGATGACATTCTAATACCGGAGAAGAATTGGAACGAGATGAAGCCGAAAATGATACTAGTACTCGAGGCCTTGAGGGGAGCTGGGCTCACACTGAATTTAAATAAATGTCGCTTTCTGTTTTCACAAGTTACTTATCTAGGTCTTGAGATCGGACGTGATGGGATTCGACCCGGAGAGGCGAAAACCAGAGCAATCGCTAAGTACCCGGTGCCAACCAACTTACCCGAAGTCAGAAGGTTCTTAGGGATGGCGGGATTCTTCCGCCGGTACCCGGTGCCAACCAACTTAACCGAAGTCAGAAGGTTCTTAGGGATGGCGGGATTCTTCCGCCGGTTCGTAACGAAATTCGCACACCGGGCAGCGCCACTATGCGAGCTATTGAAACAAGGAGGATCGTTCAAATGGACCGAGAAGAAGCAACATGCCTTCCAGGATCTGAAGGATGCCCTGATGAAGCAGCCAGTGCTGCAAACGTTCGATCCAAATAAAGAAACCGAATTGCACACCAACGCAAGCGCAAACGGAATGGGAGCGATGCTACTGCAAAAGAATCACCAAGGCCTGTGGCAACTAGTGTACGCGATCAGTCGGCGGACTAGTAGCGTGGAGCAGCACTACCATAGTAGCAAACTGGAGCTACTAGCAATGGTTTGGGCAATAACGAGACTGCGCCCAATGCTAGCAAATGTAAATTTCACTCTAGTTACAGATTGCCAGACCCTCTTATACATCTGCAAGCAGAAAACACAAAATCCACAAATGATCCGGTGGACCAACACACTAAGTGAGTACGACTTCAACATCATACATAAACCTGGAGAAAGAATGGCGCACGTGGACGCGCTCAGCCGACCACCTCCCGAGAACCATCGAGAACCAGCATCAAGCGGAGAAGAAGCACGAATACTCCAGATAACGACATTAATTGAGGAAGTGGCCGCATACCAGGCGACAGACGAAATGCTTCTGCGAAAGAAACAACTGTTGCAGAAGGACGCCAAGGATCTCAATGGAAACGAACGAAGCGAAATCAACGAATATGAACTACACGACGGAATTGTATACAAGCGTCTCAGAAACCAATTATTATTCGTGGCAACGAGGGCAATGAGGAAATCGTTGGCAGTCAGATACCACGATTTACAAGGACACCCGGGGGTAAGTCGGACTTACGAAAAATTAACAAGAAAAATATACTTTCCAGGCGCAAGACGTTACCTACAGGCTCATATAACAGCATGCTTCGCCTGTGCGGTAACCAAACCCAAGACGGGAAAGCCAAACGGGACGTTAAATCCCATCCCTCCGGGGGAACGGCCGTTCGCTACAATATATTTGGACCACGTTGGACCGTTCGTCACAACAAAACGAGGACGGAAACATATCCTCGTGGTAGTAGACAACCTTACAAAATATGTAACGTTATTCGCGGTCAAGGACACAAGCACGGTACCAATACTGGCGGCCCTGCAAGAAATACTACGGACCCACGGACCGCCAATACGCTTAATATCCGACAGAGGGACCGGATTTACAAGCCGAAAATTTGAAGACTGGTGCGCGCTACACGGGATCCACCACACGCTAAATTCCCCCAGGCATCCGCGAGCAAATGGACAGGTAGAGCGCGTGAACGGATTATTAGTACTAATGCTGAAACGCTCACTGGGCGAAGAGAATGGCCAGAGCTGGGACCGACATCTGAAAGACGTACAACAACACCTCAACGAATCAATCAACACGACGAGTAAGGAGTCCGCTTTCAAAGCCTTATTCGGTTATGAGCCAGACCGAACATCCGGAAACGAACGCATCCTCACCAAGGACAACAACGATTACGAGGACCCCGCCGAAGTGCAGACACGAATAAAGAACAGGATGGCCGAGCGTCAAAAAGCGTGGTGTGAATACCACAACAAACACAGTACACCAGGGTACCCCTACAAATCCGGAGACATCGTCTTCATGACAACGGTGCCACAAGCAACAGGGGACAGCACGAAGTTGGAAACGAAATGGAGAGGTCCAATGGCAATCATTAGACAATGCGGGGCCAACACATACCTAGTAGCGGAACTACATCACCAACCCGGGAGGAGGTACTCCACGACGGCACACACCACACAGTTGAAACTATGGAAACCGGACAATATAGAAAATCAACAAACGCAAGACGATCCCAGCGAATCGGAATCCGAGTCAAACCCGCCAGACTTCTATCAATCCGAAAACCCAGGAAACCAACACCTCCAGGAAAAGAAAGACGACCTCGACCAACGGGAACGCGAGAGGGATCAACAAAAAAATCACACGAGAGGAAATACAGAAGAGCAGCGAGAAACCAACGACACGGGCCAACGCCCAAAATCGACCAGGGTACGTCGCCCGCCCACTCACATGGATGACTACGTCATGATGGTCCTCGAGGACGAGGACCGACTCAGGATGGCCGATGTTGAGAACCTCGAACCCAGACGCGGGAGCCAAGCAAGGAGCGCATGCGCGAGCCCGCGCTTGCGACGACCGAGAAGACGAACGCGGAACGCCGAGTCGGGAGTTGGGTAGCAACCGCTCGTGAAGACAGTCCAGGTGTCAACCCGAATAAGAAAGACCGCGTAAAACACGCGACTACATGTGCAAACTAAGTCCGGGACTTAGCCTCTTAAGTAACGTATTGTGTTAAACGATTTTGATAACCGAATCCCGCTGTGTGCGAACGTCGGACAATTGTAAGCGCTGTGTGCGCGTTTTGAATAAAGTTTTGTTTCAGTAACCCTGCAAATACATTGTAAGCGCTGTGTGCGCGAATAAATAAATACTAACATACAGATTATAACCATCTCCCACTCTTGTTATCATTGCGTTCGGAACCAAACGAGCCCTCAAACGATTATATTGAATTCTGCAATTACGACAGGGACTTTTTGCATGTGTTACATAAAAGATATAGAAAATACTTTCAGCGAAGTTCAGTTGAATCGTTCAAGTTTTTCTCACTTCACGCATGGGTAAGAAAAAAAATTATTTATATAAAGTATTAAATACCTGTTACTACAATTCGGATTAAAAAAAAGTCCTTTCTTCATTCCTTATCTTATCTTATACTTATCTTTTCCTTTTTTTGTCCTGGACTTCTCACAGATTCTTCTCTACGGGTAATGGCTTTCTCAACTTTGGCTTCTTCGTGGAGAAAGCTTTGTTTAGTAAACGTGAAGTTCATAGGATTTCGGTTCAGAGAACACACATTATCAAAATGTTAAGTTCAAGTTTCGGCTTTATAGGTGGAAGTATCGAAAAGTTGGAGGGAAACACGTCTTTTATCGAAAGATTGAAAACATAGTAAAATTGCAAATTTCATCAAATTTAAGCTCCTCCATTCTCACGAAATTCAAGACCAAGTGTTCCCTAGTCAATTTGTATGCCAAGCTTAGGTGCAATTTGTGAAATCGCACCCATCGGGTGAAAATGTACGAAAGTTAGGGCGAAAATAGATTTTATTCGAAAAATTCAAAAATCTCAATTCTATTTAATCTGAAAAATCTGTAGCTCGATATCTCAGAATTCACAAACGTTAGAGATATCACATCCGTTTTTCGACAAATTTTCAATACCATAAAATTACACCTCTTAGCACCTTTGGGCAAAAATGTCAGTAAGCCAACGGTGGTGCAACCTGACTCGTGTGCATAGTTTCAGGAAGTTCGATCAACATTTTAAGCATTCATCAAAAAATAACAAAAAACAGTTCACAAACACAAAGCTTTCTCTATGAGGAAGCAAAATATCTACACCAATTTCACGTAAAAACAAACAAATAGCTCAATGGAATTTGAAATAAAATTTTACTTTTTGAATTTTTCCCTATAAGAATTATGATTGAGCACTTTTCATCCTTATTCGACACGCAAAAGAACCTAATTATCACTATTGAGGTTAAAAAAAATAATAAAGAAATGCCAAGAAATATCGTCTACGAATCAAAAAGCACGTATTTGAAGTTTCTCCTACTTGTTAGATGGCAGTTAAAAAAATTTTAATGGTAGACGAAGCTTCGAATACTTGATCATCGGTAAAGGACGAAAAAGTTCATCGGCAGATAGTAGTTATCGATAAAGTATATAACAAAAGAAGAACATACGACACATAAAAAACGAAATATGGAAAACGAGGTTTCAATTCCAGTTAAAATTTAATAAACTCCTGAAATTATAGACTTACAATGTTAACTTTTTGAGATTAAATAATGCGAAACGCTTTCGATCTAAGATTTTCCGAACATCTTTCATGCACAATTAGAAAATCATTTCGATCATGATTGATCTCTAGTAATATCTCTCGGAAACTTTCGCCATCTCATTCTGGTAAATTGATTTGGAGTCAATTTGTTTATTTACTGATTGCTGAAGAGCATTTCCCATCTTTCTAGATAATCACAATGCTTCATCAGTTGCCAGTTTTTTTGCAGGGTCGCAGCTAATCTGTTACCACAAGCTTTTGATCGAAGAACGCGAAAATATACATTATTCTACATCTTTCTGTAGCTATCTTATAATCACTCATGTTCGTAACGGTAAAATGATATTCGTCTGTTCTGAATCATTTTTTCGGGTGTACAAAGATTTTACGAAGTTGCTCTTAACTTTGACACACTTTTTCGTTTATTTATCCCTTCAAGACTAATTATTTCATAGAATAAGACTGACTTAAATCTTTTTTTGAAAGTTTCTCATCCGTGCCATTGTTTTTATTTCCTATTTTAGATTTAAAATAATTGTATTTAAAAAAGGCTAGCTTGAGAAATGATTAAACAAATGTTATTCTAGAGTTTTATCATTTCATTTAACTTACTGATTTTCACATTTTTTCACAAAATTGGGTTAAGAATCGCTTTTTGCTATTCAACAGATTAAACCTGTGTATAAACACACTCAGGGTCAATTGGTGAAGTAAATTAATTTCAATTAATAATGGGATAATTAAAGGAGAAAAGTAAACTTATAATTCGCATTTCCTATTATCCTCTTTTACAATTTTGGAACGAATTTAGATTCCATTCAATTCTCTTCTTGACATTCTCACTTTAAAAAACCCAAAGCTTCTCGACACAACCTCTTTTCCCCGACTCTTGCATTCGGCGTATCTCTATTCTCAAAGGAATAACGATTTAGATTTATCGACGAAGCGCAACGATAAACTGTGATCCAGATCGTAAACCTACACGCGATCGATGCGATTATATACCGACTTGATCGAATTTAAGATTTGTTTGCACTGCAGCAATTTGAACAATCGAAGCACCTGGTGTGCTATCTTTTGACAGACCATGACGCTCTATTACTGTTTCCAAGTTCGCTAACACGCGTAACCTGATCGTGCAGATCTGTCACCGTATCCTGAAGCACGCGTTTCTCCTTCAAAAGACCCGTGATATCCTCCTGTGCGGCGCTCAGTCTCGATCGCAGCGATTCCGACTCCTCCTTGACCCTCCGCAATCGCGAATTCTCTGCTGACAGTCGTTCCAGCGTCGCGAGACGACGTCGCAACTCCTCGTTGTCCGTTTTGAGCAGCTTGGTTGTTTGTCTCAACGCGTTTAGCTCTAACTCGGGCTCTATGTGCCTTGAACTCTGACCGTCTGACAATATTCCATGCGAGTTTCCCTCGGCCATTATATTTGCTATAATTCCAGATATTGACAAAATAATTTTCTTTTATTTTTCTATTCTTCGACTTTGCCATTCTTTAGTTGTATTCAGCATTATACGGTTTGTTTTGCACATTGCTGATACAGCAAGGAAACGTTACTCACCGGTAGGTTCAATATGAAATACGCCGAACATATCTCTCGATATCGTGAGCCTGGATATAGAGAGATCAATGGGTATAGGTCCGGGTGAAGTAATGTTATTAGGCGGGCGATCTTCGTTGAGCCGGAGCGATATATTTTCCAAAAGTATCTGTGAAGAAAGAAAGTTGGAATAAGCATAATCTTAAATCGACGAAAAAAAACAATTCTTTGTCCGAAAATAGCACATGTGAATTTTGCTGGACAATATAATTTTTATACTAGAGCTTTTTTCTGCGTTTTCGAAATTAAGTATTTATTTATTATTTGTATTTATTGTTTATCAATATTTGTGACGAACAATTTTTTACACAACTTTGGGCATATAAGCTATCAAAAAGACTGAAAAAGTGATTCACTAGATTCATTATTAACCTCACCTCCATTGGTATAGGTTTCGGTATGATCTCATCTTCGGCGAGATCGGCAAGGCCTGTGATGGAGCTCATGGACAAGACCAATGGCACATCGACAACTCTTACGTCGAGGGTGTCTTCGAACATTGCCATGAGAGCGGCCTTATCATGTAAATCGACATTGCAAACTTTACTCCCGAGATACGTCGTCCGTCCATGATTCTGTGGAGTTCTGATGCTTCGATCTTCGCTGGTGGTCTGACTCGCATGCGAGAGTCTCCTTAAGTCCTCCTTGTTCTTCAGGCCGTGATCGAGACGCAGTTTAATTCGGGGATGGCAGTCGGAGTCCGAAGGCAACTCGACCCAGCCTCTCGAACGCGAGCTAAACTTCGTCTGAATAATCGAATCAACGAATCGAATAAAATTATTATAATAATGAACCATTGGTAAAACTTCCGTTTAGGGGACCCACCTCCAATCGCCTTCGGGCTAAGTGTATTCGACGCGTTTTCGTACGGGGAACAACTTTTTCCTCTAGCAAAATTGGCGCACTCGCCAGCGAACAAAGATATTCAATATTAAACATGTTAAAAACTCATGGTCTGTATCGGTATATGTGTGCGATCATGTGGTTACTTTTCGTCTGTTGGTTTTCTCGCTGTGGTTTATATACGTTATGTTTATACTATCAATGTCACATAAAGGTAATGTTGCTTCTTGCTATACTCAGACCAGTAGCACTGTCACTCTACAGTAGTACAGCCACATTGTCGAATCGTTAGTCAATACTCATTTGTGAAGTAGAGTTTAAGGGGTTATACGCAGTTATGATTTTCAAAAAATCGATTTTTTATTGCATTTTTGTAATGTACATATATTCAAAAGTATACACACAAAATTTCAAGTCGATCCGAGCAATACTTTCGGAGTTATACTTATATATGTAGAGACGCCTCGGCGCGTTTGAAAGTAGGTGGAGCAGAGGCTCAAGCGGCAGCTGTTTACCTGGACCGTTGCTCCTTTTATATACCTGTGTATTGTATTCTTATACATTGTGTGAGAGTATAGTAGTGTTTTCCTTGTACCTGAGAGTTACAACCAAATCATCTGGAAAATTACGCCGAAAATCATTCCGAGTGGCTCAAAAATTGTTGAAATGGCCGCAAATATCGCCGCCGGTATGTTTAATGAAGGTTCAATTTCACTTTTGTACCATATGAATGCAATGGGACTGTCTTTGGGGCCCAATGCGCATGCATATGTACAAAAGGAGGACAAAGAGCGCGTTACGCTATTCGAGCGCAGAGCGCACGAAGCGACACGAGAGGGAAGGATGGCTCGAAGACAGCACCAAATTGAGTTGCTGGAAGCTGCTGAAGAAATGGAGGGTTTATTATATGGCCCTGGAATAGACGACAGCATGTAAGTTGAAAAAAATTTTTTTTTCTATGTGTGAACCGGTTTTGAAACTGTAACGCGTTTTTCTCAAAACAGCATTTTTCAAGTCGGTGTACACGATATCTCAAAAACAGCTTGTTCGATCGGTCTAAAATTTTAACACAATCTTCTTAGATACATTTTCTAGTCATTAATCGTTCCTTTTGTCAATCCGATACTTATTTTTCATTTTATAAACAATTTAAGGCCAAATTTTACATAAAAAATCGAAACCATTTTTTTTAAAAGCCGCCATTTTGTGAAAATTCAATATTTTGATTAGCCGACCGATTAATTACTAGATAATCTAATATATTAACGAAATTTGTTTGGTTTTTTTATTTCAGATAATCCAATCTTGAGTTACGATGTACACCGTAAATCGTCTTTTTTAGAGGAGGTTCCGGAAATCGCCTGCAGCGCCCTCTATAAGCAACATTTTTATAAATAAAAAATTTGTTTACGTTCATGAAGGATGCTTTTATAACCACAAAAATTTTCAAATTAATAAATTCAAAAGTCTCTTCAGGATAAATCCTTGAAAAACCGTCTTTTTTTTGCCTCATAACTGCGTATAACCTTTTAACATGATATAAAGAACATAAAGAACCTAAATAACCTAAAGAACCTAACGAAGCAACATTACCTTCAAATACATACAAATATATACATATTACTTTCGGTCTTTATGCATACAAATGTGTCCATTTTTGAAATTTATGACGCTTAATATCTTTGTTCACCGATGAGACCGCCAATTTTGTCAGAGGAAAAAGTTGTTCTCCGTGCGAAAATGCGTCGAATGCACTTAGTCCGAAAGCGATCGGAGGTGGGTCCCCTAAACGGAAGTTTTACCAAACCATTGAGTAGTTTTAATGAATTATGCAACTAAAGAGATGTTATCCGGAACTACGGACTAATAAACTTTTATGAATTTTAATTACATCTAATTCAGATATATTCTTGCTCGTGCATGAAATTCAATGTTCATTCATGCAATCAACCCTTTATAAGTCAATTCTCCCGAAACCGTCTTGGAATGGGACTATGAAGAGCAGAGTGGGGGTAACGCATTCTTATAGTAGAGCTGAGGAGTAGGGATATTCTTATCATTGTTGGGTCGCGGAATATTCCTCTTCACGTATTCTCAGGAATATTCCTTAGCTGCTACAGTTAGAGATGAAATTCTAAAAGATAGCTGTCATACAAGACAGGATGCGAGGTAGACGTCGACGCAGCATGAAGCGACTCGCTAAGCGATCTACGATTGGCTGAAGCTAAAGCTGCCAACTAAGGGTTTTTAGCAAACGCAGTTGCTAACTGCTTTACTGAAATCAGTATTAATTTAGACTCAACAGAGAACGGTTGGTTCCTCGTGAAATACTCGAAACAACGTATTATTGTACTTCTTACTTTGACAATTAAATAGACAACGGAAAGTTACCGTTGTTTATAATAAATACTTCCTTTTATATAAATTCGCGTTTTTATCTTTTACTCGAGATTCATCTCCTTATCGGCAAACGATCCCAAAAAAATAATAACTTTTAATATTATACCGAATACCGAATAATACAATTACGCGGTACCGGCATAACATTTGGTGGCAGCGGTGGGATCTGCTGAAGTTAAGTGATACGTGATTTATTTGGACAAAAAGTGTTTTGGACAAAGTTAAGAATACTCTGAAGTGACGACTACGACTCGTGCAAAGGACGCCAGTGTGGCTCGTAAAACCCGACGAATCTAACGCGAAGACGTGAAGTGAACGTCGGTGCGGGGTGACTTATCGGTCAACCGTTCAAAGTCCCGATTGACGGTGTCACGTCAAGTCGCGGAGAACCGCACAAAGTGTGCAAACGAGTATGCGAAGCAGCTACTCGACAAGAAGCCGTCGTGCAACCATTGGCGACGTGCTAAGGAACCAACGAAGATACGGGTCAACAGCGTCAGGAACGACGTCAAGGACCATCAACAGAAAGGAGTTGCAGGACACCCAGTCATCAGCACCCGAGAACATCGCAATGGAACGGACCGTCTTCCAGATCATCCTTCTGTAAGTAGCGGTTACGTTATACTAATACATTGCCGATATAAACCAAAGCCAGTTAGGGCAGATATTTAAAAATTCCAAAAACATATATATATTTCACTAGAGATATTTCTGTCGAGATTTTGTGGGTATATTTTGGAGTTTTGCTCGCCGCGAAATTAGCAACATGCCGATATTTAGGGGAGCAAAACCGAAACGTAGGGGCAATTCTTTAGAAACCACGATGCCCGGAGAGGAGACGGACCCAGCAGCGGGTCTAGCCGCAGCGGTGGGGGACATCGTATATGAAGCGCGCAGGGCGCTATCAGAGCTCCCGCAGCGAGGTCGAATCCCCGCTGACAGGCAAGCGGCCCTCGCGGGCCGCCTGACAACCGAGTTTGGCGTAAACCCACTAAGGGGTGCGTCGTTTCGGGATAATAGTAGCGTCGGTAGCGACGATGTGTTTAATAGAGCAACTGGAGAAATAACTCCAGAACACTTCTCCAACGATAGGATCGAGCGGGAAATCGAAAATTTGCGAACGTTAGATCGGGTAGGTTTTCAGGCAGCTACCGGTACGACGAATCTGGCACCACTGCCGAAACGAGTCAGGCTACGATGCGAAGCGGTCGAAATAAGTCACCGTGAGTACGAGCGGGCTCAGCGAGAGCTCGATCAGGAGCTCAGACTCCAAGGCCGCGACTCGCCGTCGGTACGGTGAAACCTCGCGGACACGCTCAACGAGGTAGGTGCGGACGAGTTCGAACTTATCCGGTCCCTACGAGAGCAAAACGCCGAACGATCGGGGAGACTGGAAAATACAGGGTTGGAGGAACGCCTGATACCGCGTCCGCGGTCGAGTCAAACCCGATTTGAGGAATCAGAATATCCCCCTGCGGATCCCGTGTTCCAAAGGGAACAACAAGGGGTGCCAGAAACACCGAGTAGGACGCTCGATCTTAGTCTAGCGCTAAAAAACATCAAGCGTTTCGACGGAAGAAACGCTGACGAACTAGACGCCTTCTTACGATCATGCGAGACTGTTTTCAGGCGAGTAGCGCCCCGTGATCAAGACATCCTATTAGAACTAGTGCTTAGCAGCAAGCTCGAAGGGAGGGCGTCCAGAGAAATGAAGCATAAAGTCATCCTCTCGGTAGCACAGCTGAAAACCGAGCTGGAGGCTCTGTACGGGAAGCGGAAGTCGTTGTCTACGCTACAAGTAGAATTCAACTCCCTCCGGCAGCGCCAGGGAGAGGACATCGCGGTATACGCCGCCAGAACCGAGCGTATAACCGTCGATATAAAAGAAAAGCTCTGCGAGGAAGCCACCACGATGTTGGAGATGCGCATCATCAAAAAGATAACACGGAAGAGCGCACAGGCCAATTTCGAGAATGGACTGCATGGGCAGGTCCAGATCCTGGTGAGATCACGCAATTACGCCACCCTTCACGAGTCCGTTATGGGAGCCATCGAGATCACAAATATGGTGCAGCTAAAGGGAAAGGTAGGTAGTGTATTAAGCCACCCCAGAAGGTTCCAAAGCGCATCACCCCGGCAGGGAGAAAATTGTTTCACCTGCGGAAAAACTGGACACATGGCTCGAGACTGCACCGGGGATACGGGACGAGTAAGCCTACCAGTACCCAGTGAAAACAAGTCAATCCACAACGTGGAAATAACCTGCAATTACTGCCAGAAGAAAGGCCACATGTGGAAGAACTGCCGGAAGAGACTGTCGCAGAATAAAAGCGAGCCGACGCAGCCACCCCGACAGCCAATAAAGGCAGGCTACAAAGATGCAAGAAATACGGTAAACGCGGGGCCAGATCCAGCCACTGCAGGCGTTAACACGCTGAGCGAACTGAGGCTGAATACGGTAACTGTCTAGCAGAGACCTGCATGCAAGAAGAAGAAAACAACGCTGCAGCTCCTACAAGTAACGCTGCCGGCGTCGAGTGCCACCGCCAGCGACTTCGATATCGATGCACCGTTGGCAAGGACCGGGGTACTCACCCTCAAGGCCGACACCGGAGCGCAGTGCAGCATAATCAAGGAAGGCTGTCTCAAACCGAAGACCATGGTGAGCGACTGCACCGTAGAGCTGCAGGGGGTGGCGGGCGAAAAATTCACCCCCCTCGGGATAGCTAAAATTGTACTCGAGACACCGGCTTTAAATGTAGAGCATTGGTTCTACATCGTTCCGAACAATGTGCCGTTGAAGGTCAACGGATTACTTGGCATGGACTTTATCAAGCAGCATAAAGCGGACATCCTGCATGGCGAGATGCTCAAGTTGTATGGGCACTGCATGCCGCTACGGGACGGCGCGACGAGGATATATTCGTCACCACGCAGTAGAACATAGGCCTACTTACAAAGATAAATCTTCCTTCCGGAAACGGGTCTAACATGGATGCCGCCAAGGAAAATACATTTGTCAGACTACCTACAAGGAGCGGGATCGGCCGAGGCATCATAGAGAGACCCCATGTCACACCGTCAAGAATCAAAAGAGTGAGTTTAGAAGTTTCTAAATGCGACGGGAAAGTGCAACAGCCGACGGTGACATGCGAGCCATCGGAGATAGCGAAGACCGTACGTAGCCGCAGGTCAAGGCACTGCGCGTAAGCTCAGAGAGCACGGGGAAGAAGGCCAAACGGTTTGCGCAGCGCCAACGGAAGCCCGACTTGGTGCCCCCCAGCAGTGAAAAGCAAGCAGCTCGCGCAGGAATAATGTGCGAATACAACGGTGTATTCCATCTACGAGGGAACAAGCGGCAGCGCACTCACGAGGTGCAGCATCGCGCACTCTTTAAGGTCGGATCGAACGACCTAGGATCGCAACCCTTGCCTGGGAAGAACGTAAAATCGGGGCATGGGTCCGGTAAAATGCAGAAAGCCGGAAAAACAAATATAGGTGCAGACGCCCTGAGTCGCATTTACGCGACTACACGAGCCCAAGTGGGACAGGAAAGAAAATCCCATAAGAAAGAGAAATATAGCGCAATCGGGTATACGAACAGCCGCACAAAGCGGAGAGTCGAAGATACCCAAGGCAACCACTATAACTCGTCGAATCGAGAGGCTAAACTCGCCCACGAAAAAGAGAAGTGGAGATGCTGACAGACAAAATGCTAGCGGAAGGAATAGTCCAGTCCAGCAGGAGTCAATGTAACGCGCCGCTGATAGTAGTGGCTAAGAAACCCGATGCCGCCGGAGTGAAGAAAATGCGCGTAGTGGTGGACTTTCGGAAGTCGAACGAAGCCACCATCGGAGACTCGTACCCACTGCCTAATATCACCGAAATATTGGACCAGTTGGGACGGGCCCGATATTATACGACTTTGGATCTCGCCTCTGGATTTCACTGAATTCCGGTGGCGCAGGAAAACATAGAAAAACGGCATTTTCCACTCTGCGGGGTCATTTTGAGTACATTCAGATTGAAGAACGCGCCGACGACTTTCCAGCGGCTAATGAACTCCGCGTTAGCAGGACTACAGGGCATCAAATGCTATGTGTACCTCGACGACATAGTATAACACGGAGTAAGAGCTACTCGCGATAGTTTGGGCTCTCGCTCAATTCCGGCCATATATTTATGGTACTCATTTTACAGTAGTGACAGACCACCAACCGCTCACCTGGCTGTTCGGAGGTAAGGACCCAGGCTCGAGATTAATGCGCTGGAAATTAAAATTGGCGGAACATGAGTTTATTGTAAAGGGTGGTTAAATTTTAAAGGCCGATGTTGATTTTGAATAAAACACAAATTATTTAGGAAATTATTGTCAATTCTTTTTATTATGATAATATGGTATAGTTCAATTATGTATGGAACAAAATATCGGCGAAATGGCCGCCGCGACCTCGGCGGCACACCTCCATCCGATGATCCAAATTTTCGATGACGCTTAGGCATAATTGAGGTTCTATGCCGTTAATGTGCCGAATTATCTCATCCTTTAGCTCTTGAATTGTTGCTGGCTTATCGACGTACACCTTTTCTTTCAAATAACCCCAAAGAAAGAAGTCCAACGGTGTCAAATCACATGATCTTGGCGGCCAATTGACATCGCCACCACGTGAGATAACACGGCCATTGAATTTGTCGCGCAAAAGAGCCATTGTTTCGTTAGCTGTGTGGCAAGTGGCACCGTCCTGTTGGAACCACATATCGCCCACATCCATATCTTCCAATTCGGGCCATAAAAAGTTCGTTATCATCTCACGATAGCGAACACCATTCACAGTAACTGCCTGACCGGCCTCATTTTGGAAAAAATACGGCCTGATGATGCCGCCAGCCCATAAACCGCTCCAAACAGTCACTCTTTGTGGGTGCATTGGTTTTTCGACAATCACTCTTGGATTATGATTCGCCCAAATGTGGCAATTCTGCTTATTGACGAATCCACTGAGGTGAAAATGTGCCTCATCACTGAAGATGATTTTCTTCGAAAATTGATCATCCACTGTTGCCATTTCTTGCCACCATTCTGACCATTGACGACGTTTGGAATGGTCAAGAGGCTTTAGTTCTTGAGTCAATTGCACCTTATAAGCGTGTAAATGCAAGTCTTTATGCATAATGTTCATCAACAACGAGCGTGAGAGGTGCAATTGTTGGGCACGACGACGAGTTGAGGTGGACGGCTCTTCAGCCACACTATCGCGAACAGCAGCAATATTTTCTGCAGTACGAGCTGTACGAGCATGCACTGGTGTTTTAATATCTCCTACAGACCCGGTTTGCTCAAATTTTTGCACGATATTTCCGATTGTACGCACATTTGGACGATTAAATTGACCGAAAAAATCACGAAGTGCACGATATGCATTTTGATTTGAACGCCCATTTTCATAATAAGCCTGAATAACTTTAACGCGTTGCTCGATTGTGTATCTTTCCATGGTTCAAATTGAGTTAGTCTGAAATTGAGAAATGTCAAATGAAATGCAGAAAAAAACTTGACGTTTAGGTGTGGTTCACATTCAACATCGGCCCTTACAATTTAACCACCCTTTAGAAGGCAGGTAAGCGCAATACGAATGCAGATGCGCTCAGCCGTATATTCCTCACTACGAGGGCCCAAGCGAGAGCTAGGAACGAAGTCTGTGAGTCGGAAGAGGACAGCACGACGGGGCAACTCGGCACAACGAACGACCGCACAAAGCGGAGGGCCGAAGATACCCCTTACAGCTATGGTGGCTCGCTGGAGCGAGAGGTCGAGCTCGCCCACGAGAAAGAAAACGACAGCATGCGCCCGGGTACGGACAGCCGCACAAAGCGGAGAGCCAAGAATACAACGGGCTAGCAGAGCAACGCGGCAGAGAGAGAGAGGCCGCGCAGGTCCATGCGCCAGAAGAGGACGGAGAGATCCGCCGCGTGGATGCAGGTTGCTATACTGATCCCCACAGCCCCGCCGAGAAGCCATGCGGTCGAGGAAGGGCAGACCACGCAAGCTACATACGCAAGCCACTGGTAAGACTGCGAGCACCGCTGACAATGAAGGAGCGGTCTCAGCACAGCATGGCGGACCCGCGAAGCGCGGAACGCCGCGAAAAGCAAACGTTGCAAGGCCGCTCGGGACAGAGAGCGACCCAACGGCGGAGCTACCGCTAGGCACACCGAGTAAAGAAACTGCGGACAGAGCACCGCAAAGGCCCGCTGAGGAAGCGAGGCACGGCGGGGCCCGTAGCCCACGAACTTCCTGCAGTGCGGACGAAGACAGCGTTATAAAAAAAGTATAGCGACTGCCGCAGTGGCGTAACCATTCCTTCTGCCGATGACCGCCTGAAATTAATTAAAGAATACCACGACACCTTCATAGGAGGGCACCAGGGTATACGGCGTACGTTGCATCGGATCCGGACCAAGTACGACTGGCCCGGCCTAAGAAGGGATTTGGAAAATTACATAACATCCTGCGAATCCTGCCGAAAGAATAAAATCAGGAAAAAGGAACGAGTGCCGATGGTGGTAACTGACACCCCATCGAAGTCATTTGAAAAGGTCGCGGTTGACATCGTAGGATCGCTACCGGAAAGCGCTTCCGGCAAAAAATACATACTTACATTCCAGGACCCACTTACCAAATACAGTGCAGCGATCCCTCTGCCGAACTAAGAGGCTTCGACAGTAGCAAGGGCACTCGTTGAAGAATTAATTTGCCGGCACGGAACACCGGAAATAATACTGTCGGACCAGGGTACCAATTACCTCAGTGCAACCTTCAAGGAAATGTGTCGACTGCTGAGAATAAAGAAAATCCAGACAACGGCCTACCATCCAGAATCGAATGGCGTCTTGGAAACGTCGCACCGTATTCTCGCGGAATACCTGATAAATTACATACGAGAGGATCAAGGAGACTGGGACGAGTGACTGCCGTACGCAATGTTTACGTACAACACCACTCCGCATACGGGGGCCGGACTATCACCCCACATGTTGGTGTACGGACGCGAGGCTGAGTTGCCGACCGCCGTGAAACAGGAGCCCCGTGGCACCTTTGCTTATGATGATTACGTCCAAGAACTACGAGAGAGACTACGCGCCGCATGGACTGTAGCGCGCGACAACCTAGAAGGCGCGAAAAAACAGTCAAAGAAAGCTTATGATCACAATGCGCAGGAACAGGAGTACCGCGTCGGCGAACGAGTACTCCTCCGAGATGAGACGGTGCGCAGGGGGCGGTCAGCCAAGCTGACCCCGAAGTGGACGGGACCTCACGAAATAGTAGAGAAGAGGCCCCCCGTCAATTACGTCGTCCGAAAGGGACGAAAAACTTAGGCGGTGCATGCAAACCGCCTGAAGCTCTTTATCGAGCACTAATAGCTCAGGAAATTCTAATACTTATAGCTAGTTAAAACTAAATATTAGCTAGAAAATAAATGTGGGAAGGAGCCCCTCAGGACGCAGGGTAGAGAGCTCCAATAAAGTAGAAGAGGTCTTAGGAGATCTAATTTTATCAACAGGCATTCAGAGATAAATATACATATAGAAAAAATGTATTGAACGAAACAATTGAAAAGAAATTGCACTTTCATTACGCAATCCAGAGAGGACGGAATACTGTGACCGTGCCAGAAAAGCACCTCGAAAACCGTATAGCATATTAATACTAACACAGGATAGTGTTCAGCGTAGAGTATAAGAAGAATATATAGAGTAAATTGAAGAAATGAAGCCTCTAGGAGCATACTTAATTTTGTAAAAAATAAGTCAACGTGCACACTCTATTCGGTTGATATACACATGTTAATGGGTAATTCGATTTCTGCAAATGACAGTGAAATATGCCAAAATATTTCAATATTTCAAGATAATATTAATATTTATGAAAAAAGTGTCAATACTTATGCGACTGACTGACCTAAAGGCCTACAGCGAAAATGGACACAGATAACGGCGAGAAATTCGCGAAAAGGGGTTATCCAGCTAACCCATCCCCTCATCGTCCTAATGCAACAGCAAGGGTGATGGCTATACGTCGCGCCAACCTTAGAAAAATTGTGGGAAAAATCCCACTCGGCTTGAAATGTTAAATAATACGGGAATACTGGCTTTGGTAGGCGTATGTATAGTAACCGCCCGAGATTTCAGCATCAAAACCATCGGGCGAACATCGCAGATCATCCGAGAAAGCTACCTTCCGCCGTTCAATTTGAAATTAACGGAGATTGAAGCTCAGGCAACCCCCTACGCAGACCGAGAGGACAATTCCACTATAGAGCGTGCTGCAAGACCCAGAAGAGCTTCAAAAGCTCGGAGCTCGAGCCGACAAAATCATGGACAACCTCAATACTGCCGGAGACGGGATGCAACACATCCACAATCTGAGTTTCTACTCCTTGGGCGCTATAGCGCCGATAGCCTTGGTTGGCTACGTTCTGCTTAAATGTTACAGGTACAAAAGAAACAGAACACCACCGAGCACTAGAGAAGCAATAACCCCGGCAGCCGCCTAGGTAACTATCAACCTCGAGCCACTCGGACGACAACAGCCAGAGGAACGACTGCGAACCGAGCTGGCCAGGTTATGCAATCGACCCCCCAATCGAGAACGACTTGCTAGACTTGAACGACACTAACAAACAAAAATGAAACATTTTACGTACTATTACACATATATTATATATTATATATTAAACCGTAAAATTGTATTAAAATTGTAAGGTACGGGAAACCAACTGAAGAAAAATTTTTTTGAAAATTTTTCCTTCTAAGGGGGGAGAGATGTTGTGTCGCGGAATATTCCTCTTCACGTATTCTCAGGAATATTCCTTAGCTGACACAGTTAGAGATGAAGTTCGAAAAGATAGCTGTCATACAAGACAGAATGCGAGGTAGACGCCGACGCAGCATGAGGCGACTCGCTAGGCGATCTACGATTGGCTAAAGCTAAAGCTGCCAACTAAGGGTTTTCAGCAAACGCAGTTGCTAACTGCTTTACTGAAATCAGTATTAATTTAGACTCAACAGAGAACGGTTGGTTCCTCGTGAAATACTCGAAACAACGTATTATTGTACTTCTTACTTTAACAATTAAATAGACAACGGAAAGTTACCGTTGTCTATAATAAATACTTCCTTTTATATAAATTCGCGTTTTCATCTTTTACTCGAGATTCATCTCCTTATCGGCAATCCCAAAAAATAATAACTTTTAATATTATACCGAATACCGAATAATACAATTACGCGGTACCGGCATAACATCATTTATAAAGGGTTAAGAGCCATCGAGTACACGTAACCAACTCCGAATCGAGGGTAGCGCATCTCGTGAAAAAAGTAAACATAAATTCATTTCGAAGCTAGCATCGCTTGCGACAAGTATGGGAAGCAGCTCGC
>OZ012704.1:63077615-63108494 GCA_963942595.1 Cylloceria caligata | reverse complement strand
CTCAACTGGACTCAAAATACATGGTAAGAGTGCACAGAGAAAATCTTAATTGTGCATCCTCATAAGTCTCATCTTGTGACATGCTCTGCAGCGTGGGCTGCACCACATTTTACCTCACAAATTTTGGCACACAATCAATATAATTATATATATATAATAATTATATATATATATATATATATAATTATATATATAAGTGATTCCCATAAAAATTCACTCAAAATTTATTTGCGCATTTTCTTATATATTTTTTTGTAAGGTAAGCGAGTCGACGGGAGAATGAAACCACTTTCTCTACCTACATCTTTGGTCTGGTTATTTCACACGTGTCGTGAGTGAAAACTCATTCCGTTTCAATATCTTGCAGATTCGACAACACCAGGATTTCTCAATAAAAGGCAAATGTAAAAAAATATATCTACATGAAATATACCAAGTACAATGATATCGACCTAAAAGTCGAAAAAAAAAAATGTAACGCGACGTACCATTGGACATAATTGTTTCCATGTTTAGTTAGTCGTTACAGATATGAAATATATACAAAATACATTTATGAAGAAGTTTTTACCTTCGTATTTTAATAACGTTTAATATACTACTGTGTTCAAAAAGTAAGGTGAATTTTGTTTTTAAAATAAAATTTTTTAATTTATTCTTCCAAATCGATTTCGTCCCCCTCAAAATAATCCCCCCTAGCTACAATACACTTATACCAACGTTTTTTCCAATCTTTGAAGCATGCTAAAAAGTCGTCCTCAGGTATAGCCTTCAATGCGCGTAGCGATTCACGTTTGATCTCTTCAATCGACTCAAAACGATTTCCCCGGAGTAGTCTCTTGAGCTTTGGGAACAGCCAGAAGTCACACGATGCTAAATCAGCCGAATACGGTGGTTGTGGAGCGACATGAGTGGAGTTTTTGGCGAAAAACTCACGAAGAACCAGTGCTGTGTGCGACGGTGCATTATCGTGGTGCAAAATCCAAGTGTTGTCTTTCCATAATTCTGGCCTTTTCTTGCGAATAGCTTCACGCAAACAACGCATAACACTTAAATAATATTCCTTGTTGACAGTTTGGCCAGTGGGAAGGAATTTGTAATGCACCACACCAAGATAATCGAAGAAAACTGTTAACATGACCTTGATTTTTGAGCGACTTTGGCATGGATTTTTCGGTCTCGGTTCACCTTTGGCACGATATTCGCTCGATTGATCGGTTGTTTCCGGATCATAGGCATAAATCCAAGTCTCATCGCCCGTAATAATTTGTTTGTAGACGTCCTGATAGTCAGAAATCATTGATTCACATGCATGAACGCGACGCTCTTTTTCGAAAAAATTGAGAAATTTTGGCACCAAACGCGATTTGACTCTTCTGAGGCACAAATGATCCTTCAAAATTGCTTGCACTGATCCAATTGATATTGCAAGCATGTCGGCGAGGTCTCGAATTGTTAATCGACGATTTTCGAGCACCAATTCCATGATTTTCTTGATGTGTTGCTCATCAATTGACGTCGATGGTCGTCCAGAGCGTTCCAAATCATCAACACGTTCTCTGCCTTCTTTGAAGTCTTTGTACCACTAGTAAACATTTTTCTGTGACATAGTCTCGTCACCGAAGGCCTTTTGTAACATTCGATACGTTTCAGCGGCGGAAATTTCATTCCGCAAGCAAAATTTAATAGCAGTTCTTTGCTCAACAAAATTCGACATCGTAAAAATCGCCAAATTCATTTTTCTTTGTTCACAAAACCAAGCGTACACTGCAAAACTAATGGTGATATTGACATGTAATTTGTCACAGATGTCACTAACGGTCCTACCAACTTGAAAAAAAAATTCATTTGTCCGATTCGGTTAACGCGGGAAGTTTGAATAAAAAATTCACCTTACTTTTTGAACACAGTAGTATGTATAAGCCTGTGAAAACCACTTGATTCAGTTTTTCAACCAGAAACTACAGAAGTTCTTCACCGATGGCATCATGGCTCTACCCGAAAAATGGCGAAACATTGTCGATAATAATGGAGCATATTTGGTTTAAATAAATTCATTTTCACACTATAAGAAAACCAGTTGAATTTTACTAAAAAAACGCCACGAACTTTTTCCCAGACCCAATATAAATTTATGAAAATTGGGGATGGGATATACAAAAATTCAATATTTAAAAATAAAATAATACCGTTTGATAAAAAAATGTCCTTTTTGGATCAGCTTTCTATTAACAGTCCGTCGATTGAACTATGCTGATACTAATATAGATTTGAGTTTATACAATAGCTGGGTGAAAAAAAAATTGTATCTCGAGGGGGGGGGGGGGGCATTGTTATTTACGGTGTCACTGTTCCTTCTCCGCTTTTACCGATAATCGTGAGTAGCGAACCTGACGTCAAAAGCTGGAACTATGACCCACGTAGCATAGAAAGTAATATAGCCGCGAGCACGAGTTGGCGTCTCCGATCGTGGTTTTCGGATTTTGTCTTCATTTTTCAACGAAATGACTTTAAAAATATTTTTAGCGGTGCAATGAAGGGGTATGAATGGCGCGTTTGTTAAACGGTGGTACATATCAGTGAAATTTTTAATAAAATCATTCTATTAGTTAGTGAAATATGTGTCATGGTAAACGACAAGTCGCTTCCGATTTCTGATAATTTACTGTGCTTGTTCAGAAAAGTCCGTAGTTTTCTGAGAGATCTCGAGAGGCCCTCAGCTCATAGGCAATATCTAGCGAATACTTCTAGACGTTCGGTTACTTCCGACTTCCGCCCCCTTCGACTCGGGTTCCTTCCGGCTTCTACTTTGATCGACATGATCGTTCTGGACATCTAACCGACCACATCGATTTCCACGACTCACTATCTCTCCACGGACTCTTCGCTATCTCTACGGAAGCGTTCGGCTTACACCCGGACGTCTCGACTACATTGATTCGGATCTGTTCACAACATTCCGTAAAATGGCAACGGCCTCTTCTACTTTCAAACACCATTGTGCTTGGACAATAACGTAAGGTGCGCGTAGTTCACTAACAACAAAGTGCGACAATCCTTTTCCATAACGTAATCTCTTCAGAAGCAGGAATAGTTTCGTTCTCCCAAAACATTGGTCATTCGAGCCGGATAGAAGAGATTTTGCTGGAAATTGGTTAATCGATACATTAGACTTCGCGAATAACTCGTTACTCAGTGCGCGTCATCCGTCTCGCTTTCTTTAGTCTCGATTTCGCTCCCTCGAGCGGTATTCTCTCTCACTCATACGCGTGTGTTTTGGGACTCTTCATAGGTAGAGACGCCCTGCGGATGTTCCAACAGCGCGAGACGCAGTGTCATTCCTTCACTCGCGTTATCAACTATTCTCGACCTCTCGCACGTGATACTCGAGCTAGCGTAGCAGTATAGTCGCGCTTTCTCGCGTGTTACTTTTAAATGTCGTATAGGTGTGAGAAGCACGGTTTCTTCCTCACTCGCTTCATTTTGCGGTCTCGCGTTCTTGCGGGTGCTTTTTCGAACTCTTCAACTTTGTGAGACGCGCTCTCGGTTTTTCGTTCGCGTGACAGGTCGTTCTCGCTCCCTCGCGTGCGATATTCAAACTCTGTATTGGTGTGAGAGGCCCATTCGCTGCCTCTCTCGACTCGTAGTACGTTCTCACCAACTCGCGTTGGCTGTTCATCGGTTTCATCGACAGTGCGAGATACTCGGTCGCTTCTCTCTAGTGTCTAGTGTGTTCTCCCTCGATCTCGTGTATACATTCGGAATTTTTCAACGGTCTGAGACGCGCTGTCGTTTTTTCGCTCGCGTGACAGTTCGTTCTCGCTCTCTCGGATGCGATATTCAAACTCTGCATCGGCGTGAGAGGCACATTCGCTGTCTCGCTCGACTCGTAGCGCGCTCTCACTTACTCCACTATGCTTCTGTGGACTCTTCGATAGTGTGAGACGTACGAACAGTTCTTCGCTCACTTCTTAGTGCGTCTTCGCGCTATCGCGTGTGTTTCTCGGACTCGTCGACTGTGTGAGACGCCCTTTCACTGCCTCACTCACGTCATAGTGCGGTCTCACTTACTCGCATGTGTTTTCTCTGACTCTTCATCGGTGTGAGACACACTGTCCCTAGCTCGCTCGTGTTGTCGTATGTTCTTGCTTACTCGCGTGTGCTTTCTTGGACTTTTCATTGGTGTGAGACGCGCTCTCGTTGCCTCACTCACGTCATCGTGCGGTTTCAGTCTTTCACGTGTGCTTCGTCGGGCTCTTTGACAGTGTGATACGTATGACCTGTTCTTCGCACATTTTTTAGTGCGCTCTCACTTACTCGCGTGTTAGATTCGAACTTTTCATCGGTGTGGAACGTACGATCCGTTCTTCACTCGTACTCGTGCGGATTTACTCACTCGCATGTGTGTTTTCGGACCTCTTTGTTTGTGTGAAACGCACTATCTGTTCTTCGCCCACTTCATAGTGCGCACTCACTCTATCGGGTGTGTTGTTCGAACTCTTTGACTGCGTGAGCCGCGTTCTCGCTACTTCACTCCCGTTATCGTGCGGTTTAACTCTATCGCGTGTGTCTCGGACTCTTCGACAATGCGAGAAAATCGATTGCTTTCTCCCTCGCGTCTTGTGCGTTCTGGCTCTCTCGCGTGGGTGTGTCCGGAACTATTCGTGGATGCGAGACAAGATATCACTGTCCTTCCCTTGACTCATGTGTTCTCGCTCACCGGCATGCGCTTCGGACTTTCCATCACTCTTCGACAGTGCGCAACGTACGATCGGTCCTTCGCTCACTTCATAGTGCGTTTTTCGCTTATACGCGCGTGTTTTCAGAACTCTCCGTCGGTGTGAGACGGTTGACGTCACTCGCTCTTAGTGTTCGTACGTTCTCTCTCATACGCATATGGTTCGGAATTCTTCATAGGTAATAGGTAACAAGAAACTTGGGGCACATCCGTCACAGATTCTTCTTCAAGACAACGAGCCCTTTGACTTGAAGGTCGGTGCTGAAGCACCGCTGGCCACCGGTGAAGCAATTCTCTCTTCCATTTCGGGCTCTTCACATCGGATTCATGTTCTCATCGCACTGGCGCGGAATTATCCTTCATCACGGAACGTATCATCCAGCTGCTTCAGAGTGATAAATCTAAGCGACAATGTAATTGACTAAGTTTTATGATGGAAAATTTCTGACAGTTCGCAACCCGGTTTTGAGTCAGCGCCACCCATATCCCTGCGTTATCGATCTCAGAAAGATCTCTAACAATCGAATCCTGAATTATTTATATACAAAAAATTTGACAAAAATAATTAAATAAAAAATAATTCAGGATTCGATTATTAGAGATTTTTCTGAGATCGATAACGCAGGGATCTAGGTGGCGCTGACTCAAAACCGGGTTGCGAACTGCCAGAAATTTTCCATCATAAAACTTGGTCAATTACATTGTCGCTTCGATTTATCACTCTGAAGAAACATATGACCGCATACAAAATGATTAATTAATTAATCTACAAACAAAGGTCCAGCTGCTTCTCCATAAATAGATCGCTGCCTCCATCCACATCGTCGGCGTTGTCAGTCAATTAGCTGGGCACACGCAGGGTGCTGTTGCCGTCAAGCTCTCTTGAATTCACAATTCGACTCCAAACTTGACGGTCACAGACTTTGACCTTTCGAAGCTCACTTCTTCACTTCCTTGATTCTTAGCTTCCGGTCAATGGGCACATCTTCAAGGGCTTCAATTAGCCGATCCGGATTTCCTCACACCAGGGCCGATCGACTTCGTCAACGGTCGAACTTCACGGATTCTCGGATGTTTCGTAATTGGCAATGACAGCCGTGGTCTACCTTTGGTCAACCTCACCAGCCGGCACTTCAACTGTTTCTCTTGTCTAATGGAAGAGACAAGGGTAGCGCATCACGCGGTTAACTATTCATCGTCTCAAGCTTTGTCGGTGTTACTCATCTGGATAATTTCTCATCCTTCACGGTAAAAGACTTCATTCGAAACCGGACCTCCTCAATACAGAACCTCACATCACATCGGATGTGGTGGTTTATCTCGGGCAAGGAGACTTCCGTCGATTGCGACTCTACGCAAACTCCCACGGCATTCTCTATGGTAGCAATGGTCACCGTAGCTTGTCCAGCCTCTTTTTCAACTGGCCATTCTCCTTATTCAGTACTGACACGGATAGCCATCTCGAGCATCGTCCAGGTCCCGCCTTCACCTCTGTTTCAGATTCTCTTCTGCCCATTGGGGACCTTCTCAATCGGCATTTTCATACAACCGGCTTCTACGGATAACGGCCACATACCAACGAGCAATTTAACGGTTCAAACGGATTCCACAGTCCTCTCTAGCCACACCACTCACTCCGGGAGACCTGGAAAAGGCAAAACTCCTCTGACTACGCCTCATTCAGGTGGCACACTTCCTTGCTTAGCTACGGATCACTTCAAGCGAAGCACCACTTCTATGGAACGATTCTCTGGCCACCCTCACTCCCATCATCGATCAAACCGACACACTTCGTTTGAGCGGGCGTCTGACACATTCTCTTCTCGATTCCGAGTTTAAACGTCCACTGATCTTGCTTCGCAGTTCCAGATTGACAACACTGGTCATTTTAGATGCGCACTTCAGGAATCTTCACGGTGGCATACAACCTACATTAGCATTCCACCGTAGGTCGTATTGGATTCCAAGTAGCCGAGTCCCAATACGATCCTTCATTCTGCGCTGTACTACCTGTGTTCGGTTACGGGAACTTCAAGCTCAGCAGCTCATGGGACAACTGCCTCCGCCAAAAAAGAACGGCACGATCTCTTCGCTAATTAACCTCAGAGCAAAGCGATCCTTCAATCCAGCGGCATCGCCTCATGTAGGTCGAAAATAGGAGGCTGCCCTGAAATCCGCGAACCACCATCTTCGCAGAGTCCGCGGTGAGACTGCACTCCCGTATGAAGAATTTACGACTCTTCTTACGCACATCGAGGTAGTTCTTAATTCTAGGCCACTCTGTCCCTTCTTGGATGATTCCGAGGACACTTCGGCTTTGACACCGGATCACTTTATCATTAATAAGGCCACACACCTCCATGTCGGAACCATCTTTTACTTCAACGGCGGAATCTCGACTGTCTCCTTGGCAATTTCTTGAGGTTAGGCTTAAACACTTCCGGAAGAGATGGTCTTCTGAGTACCTACAACAGAATCTCGCTATTTCAAAATGGGATCACCCTTCGAACGCAATTCAAGTCGGCGCACTTGTACTCATCACGAACGAAATACTTCCTCCTGCGCTTCATCCGGGACTCGACGGTCTAACCCGAGCCGTGCTTCTCCGAACGATCTCTTCAACGTTCAAGCGACCGATTTCTAACCGTGTGTCTTTCCGGTAAACTCTTCGCCAACTGACGCTACCGAAGGCGAGGAGTATGTTTAGAAAAGTCCATAGTTTTCTGAGAGGCCTCGAGAGGCCTTTAGCTCATAGGCAAGGTCTAGCGGATAATTCTGGACGTTCGGTCACTTCCGACCTCCGCCCCCCTTCGACTCAATCTCCTTCCAGCTTCTTCTTCGGTCCACGGACTCTTCTCAATCTCTACAATTCAGACGCTTCAGATCTCGATGGTGCACTTCTTCATTCTTCAAGGAGCGTTCGCCTTACACCCAGACGTCTCGAATACATCGATCCGGATCTGTTCACGACATTCCGTAAAACGACAACAGCCTCTTCTACCTTCAAACACCATTGTGCTCGAACAATAACGCAAGGGGCGTGTTGTTCACTATAACAAAGTGCGACAATCCTTTTCCATAACGGAATCTTTTCAGAAGCATGAGTACTTTCGTTCTTCTCAAAACAGTGCTAAAAAACCAAATTTGACAGTTAAACAAATTTATTTTCTATATTTAATCGTGCATTACGATCCTATTTCCGACGAAATCCGAAATCCACGATTCTTAGTTCAATTATTGACCATTTGGCGCTTCCTATGCCCTTGTCCGATGACTCTTAAGAAGTATGACTACGCAAGTATGACTACGAAATTGACAAGCAAGGTCAATTTCGTGTTAAAAAATGACAATAAAATTATCCGGAAACGCTCAAATCCACGAAAATGTAGAGCATGCACAATTTATCAGGGGAACAAAACCGAAACGTAGGGGTAATTCTTTAGAAACTACGATGCCCGGAGAGGAGACGGACCCCGCAGCGGGTCTAGCTGCAGCGGTGGGGGACATCGTATACGAAGCGCGGAGTGCGCCATCAGAGCTCGCGCAGCCAGGTCGAATCCCCGCCGACAGGCAAGCGGCCCTCGCGGGCCGCCTAACAACCGAGTTCGGAGTAAACCCACTAAGGAGTGCGTCGTTTCGGGATAATAGTAGCGTCGGTAGCGACGATGTGTTTAATAGAACAACTGGAGAAATAACTCCAGAACACTTCTCCAACGATAGGATCGAGCGGGAAATCGAAAATTTGCTAACGTGAGATCGGGTAGGTTTCCAGGCAGCTACCGGTACGACGACTCAGGCACCACCGCCGGAACAAGTCAGGCTACGATGCGAAGCGGTCGAAAGAAGTCACCGTTAGTACAAGCGGGCTCAGCGAAAGCTCGAGCTGGAGCTCAGGCTCCAAGGCCGCGACTCGCCGTCGGCATGGTAAAACCTCGCGGACACGCTCAACAAGGTAGGTGCGGATGAGTTCGAACTCATCCGGTCCCTACGGGAGCAAGATACAGGGTTGGAGAAACGCCTGATACCGCGTCCGCAGTCGAAGCAAACCCGATTTGAGGAACCAGATTATCCCCCTGCGGATCCCGTGTTCCAAAGGGAACAACAGAGGGTGCCAGAAACACCGAGTAGGACGCTCGATCTTGGACTAGCGCTAAACAACATCAAGCATTTCGACGGAAGCAACGCTGACGGACTAGACGCCTTCCTACGATCATGCGAGACTGTTTTCAAGCGAGTAGCGCCCCGGGATCATGACATCCTGTTAGAACTAGTGCTCAGCAGCAAGCTCGAGGGTAGGGCGTTCAGAGAAATGAAGCATAAAGTCATCCACTCGGTAGCACAGCTTAAAACCGAGCTGGAGGCCCTGTACGGGAAGTCGTTGCCTGCGTTACAAGTAGAATTCAACTCCCTCCGGCAGGGCCAGGAAGAGGACATCGCGGTATACGCCGCCAGGACCGAGCGTTTCACTGTCGATATAATAGAAAAGCTTTGCGAGGAAGCCACCACGATGTTGGAGATGCGCATCGTCGAAAACGTAACACGAAAGAGCGCACAGGCCAACTTCGAGAATGGACTGCATGGGCAGGTCCAGATCCTGGTGAGATCACGCAATTACGCCACCCTCGACGAGTCCGTTACGGGAGCCATCGAGATCACAAATATGGTGCAGCCAGAGGGAGGGGTAGGTGGAGCATTAAGCCACCCCAGAAGGTCCCAAGGCGCGCCATCCCGGCAGGGAGAAAATTGCTTCACCTGCGGAGGACCAGGGCACGTGGCTCGAGACTGCACCCGCAGATCGAGAAGAGTGAGCCTACCGATGCCCAGTGAGGATAAATCCATACACCACGTCGACGTTGTGTGCAACTATTGCAAAAAAAGTTCCACATATGGAAGAATTGCCGGAAGAGACTGTCGCAGAATAAAAGCGAGCCAACGCAGCCCTGACAGCCATGAAATGCAGGCTACGAAGATGCAAGAAATACGGTAACCGCGGGGCCAGATCCAGCCACTGCAGGCGTTAACACGCTGGGTGCACTGAGGCTGAATACGCTAATTGTTCAGCAGAGACCTGCACCAGCGCCAACGGAAGCCCGACTTGATGCCTCCTAGTAGTGAAAAACAAGCAGCTCACGCGGGAATAATGTGCTAATGCAAGGGTGTATTCCATCTACGAGGAAACAAGCGACAGCGGACGCATGAGGTGCAGCATCGCACACCCTTTAAGGTCGGATCGAAGGACCTAGGATCGCAACCCTTGCCTGAGAAGAACGTAAAATCGGGGCATGGGTCCGGTAAAATGCAGAAAGCCGGAAAAGGAAATACTGATGCAGACGCTCTGAGTCGCATATACGCGACCACACGAGCCCAAGTGGGACAGGAAAGAAAGTCCCACAAAAAAGATAAAGATATCGCAATCGGGTATACGAACAGCCGCACAAAGCGGAGAGTCGAAGATACCCAAGGCAGCAACGATAACTCGTCGAAGCGAGAGGATAAACTCGTCCACGAGAAAGAGAAGTCGAGATGCCAACAGACAAAATGCTAGCGGAAGGCATTGTCCAACCCAGCCGGAGTCAATGGAACGCGCCGCTGCTGGTTGGAGCGAAGAAACCTGACGCAGCCGGAGTGAGAAAAATGCGCGTAGTAGTAGACCTTCGGAAGTTGAACGAAGCCACCATCGGGGACTCATACCGACTGCCCAATATCACCGAAATATTGGACCACCTGGGACGGGCCCGATACTATACGACCTTGAACCTCGCCTCTGGATTTCATCAAATCCCAATGGCGCAGCAAGTCAAAGAAAAAACCGCATTTTCCACACCACAGGGCCATTTCGAGTACAAGCGCATACCATTCGGCCTCAAGAATGCTCCACCGACTTTTCAGATGTTGATGAACTCCGCGCTGGCTGGACTACAGGGAGTAAAATGCTATGTATACTTGGACGACAGAGTAGTCCACGGCAAGACCTTCAAGGAGCACGGACAGGCTGCGAGAGGTACTGCAGCGGCTACGGGAAGCCAAATTAGCAGTGCAACCTAGCAAGTGCCAGTTCCTGCGCAAGGAAACGCAGTCCCTCGGCCACATCATCTCCGAAGAGGGTGTACATGCTGATCCAAAAAAGCTGGAAGCGGTAAGGGAATTTCCGGTGCCGAGAGACGTGGAAGGAGTACAATCTTTCCTCGGACTAGCTGGCTACTACCGGAAATTCATTAGAGATTTCTCGAAAACCGCGAAGCCACTCACTGAATTAACACAGAAAGGGGTTAAATTCGAGTGGACCGCAGTAAGAGATGCTGCGTTTGAAGAACTGAAGACAGCACTTACCACAGCACCGATACTGCAGTATCCCGACTTCACGAAACCGTTTGTTGTAACAATCTTATCGCAAGGCAAGATCGGGGACGATTTGCCCATTTGTTACGCGAGCTGCACCATGTCAAAGGCTGAGCTAAATTATACAACGATGAAAAAAGAACTACTCGCAATAGTCTGGGCTCTCGCTCAATTTCGACCATTTATTTATGGTACACGTTTCACGGTAGTGACGGACCACCAACCGCTCACCTGGCTGTTCGGAGTAAAGGACCCAGGTTCGAGACTAATGCGTTGGAAAATAAAATTGGCCGAATACGAATTTAACGTTGAATATAGTAGGCCGGAAAGCGTAATATGAATGCAGATGCGCTAAGCCGTATATTCGTTACTACAAGGACCCAAGCGAGAGCTAAGAGCGAAGTCCGTGAGTCAGAAGAGGACAGCACGACGGGGCAACTCGGCACAACGAATGACCGCACAAAGCGGAGGGCCGAAGATACCCCTTACAGCCGTGGTAGCTCGTCGGAGCGAGAGATCGAGCTCGCCCACGAAAAAGAAAAGGACAGCATGCGCCCGGATACGGACAGCCGCACAAAGCGGAGAGCCGAGAATACTCCGGGCCAGCCCAGCAATGCGGCAGAGAGAGCGGCCGCGCCGACCAATACGCCAGAAGAAGATAGAGAGATCCGCAGCGTGTATGCAGATCGCTCTACTGAACCCCACAGCCCCGCCGAAAAGCCGTGCAGTTGGGGAAGGGGCAGACCACGCAAGCTAGCAACGCAAGGTACTGGTAAGACTGCGAGCATCGCTGACAAAGACAGAGCGAGCCCAGCATAGCATGGCGGACCCGCGAGGCGCGGAAGGCCGCGAAAGGCAAACGTTGCAAGGCCGCTGTAGACAGAGAGCGACCCAACAGCGAAGCTACCGGTGGGCACACCGAGCAAAGAAACTGCGGTCCGAGCACCGCACAAGCCTGCTGAGGAAGCGAGGTAAAGCGGGGGCCGCAGCCCGCGAACCGCCAGCAGCACAGAAGAAGACAGCGTTATGAAAGAGCGCAGCGACTGCCGCAGTGGCATAGCCACTCCCTCCTTCGAAGACCGCCTGAAAATCATAAAAGAATATCACGACACCCCTATAGGAGGGCATCAGGGTATCAGGCGTACGTTGCATCGGATCCGAACCAAGTACGACTGGCCCGGCATAAGAAGGGATTTGGAAAAAATACTTATCATCCTGCGAATCCTGCCAAAAGAATAAAATCAGGAAAAAGGAACGACTATCGGATCAGGGGACGAACTTCCTCAGCTCGACCACAAAAGGGAAGTAGAAAGGCAGACCAGCGAAATGCTGACAACGGCAGGCACTATTACATAGACGCGACCGAGTACCACTTAGTAATAGATCTCGAGAACCGCAAATACTTAAGGATGACATCCGATGACATAAAAATTGGCAAGCTACTGGGCAAATCGTACATCTGCCCACTCACGTTTCCAACGATTCCAATTACGAACGACGCGCCCTGCGAAGTCCTTATCTACGCGAAAATGGACACCGATAACGGTGAAAAATGCGGAAAAAGGGTCATCGAACTAAACCATCCCCTTATCGTCCCAATGCAACAGCAAGGGCGATGACTATACGTCGCGCCAACCCCTGAACCCGTAGGAATAAATTGCGGGAAAAATCCTACTCAGCACAAAATGTTATACAATTCAGGTATACTGGCTTTAGTAGGCGTATGTGTAGTAACCGCCCAAGATTTCAGCATCAAAACCATCGGGCGAACATCGCAGATCATCCGGGAAAACTACGTTCCGTCGTTCAATTTGAAATTAACGGAGATTGAATCTCAGGCACCCCCTACGCAGACCGAGAGAACAATTCCACTACAGAGCGTGCTGCGAGACCCAGAAGAGCTTCAAAAGCTCGGAGCTCGAGCCGACCAAATCATGGATAACCTCAATACTGCCGGAGACGGGATGCAACACATTTACAACCTGAGTTTCTACTCCTTGGGCGCTATAGCGCCGACAGCCTTGGTTGGCTACGTTCTGCTTAAATGTTACAGGTACAAAAGAAACGGAACACCACCGAGAACTAGTGAGGCAACAACCCCGGCAGCCGCCGAGATAACCATCAACCTCGAGCCACTCGGACGACAACAGATGAACGACTGCGAACCGCGCTGGCCAGGTTATGCAATCGTCCCCCCAATCAAGAACGACTTGCTCGACCCGAACGACATTGACAAACGAAAAAACATTATATGTAATTTGGAAAAACATTATATGTAAACGGGAAATCAACTGAAGAACAAATTTTTTTAGAACAAATTTTCCTTTCAAGGGGGGAGGGATGTTGTGTCGCGGCATATTTAAGTCAAGACAGGAAACAAGGTAGACGCCGACACAGCTAGATACAGAATTCTAAAATATAGAATTCGTTCAAGACAGGATGCGAGGTAGACGCCGATGCAGCATGAGGTGACTCGCTAGGTAATCTACGATTGGCTAAAGCTAAAACTGCCAACTAAGGGATTTTAGCAAACGCAGTTGCTAACTGCTTCACTAAAATCAGTATTAAATTGGATTCAACAGAGAACGGTTGGTTCCTCGTCAAATACTCAAAACAACGTTACCGTTGCCTATAATAAATACTTCCTTTTATATAAATTCACGTTTTCATCTATTACTGGAGATCCATCTCCTAATCGGCAAACGATCCCATAAATAATAACTTTTTAATATTATACCGAATACCGAATAGTCAAATTACGCGGTACCGGCATAACATAAAAATTAGATTAAAGAGAATGATCGAGACTATATTTCGACCCTGTAATAAATTTAATTAAACAAAGATAATCGAGTCTCATATATTCTGTATATGAAAAAGGGATTTAACATTCATTGAAAATCAATAATAATACAACACTGATAATTTTTTGTACAAGAGAATATTTGTGATTAATTCGTGTTATTTATGTACGCCAAAAGTGTTAATTTCGGGCGATAGAAGTCAAAGTGTTTCGTGGAAGTTTTAATGGAGAAGTAAAAAGTGGATCAAGGTGCCTCCTGTAGCTTTGAATTTGAAGAACTCCTTTCATACATAAGATAGAGTACGATATATAATGATGAGTCAACATTTTTTGTCTTTTATAGCATTGTTTCTATTAACCCACCTGAAATTCGTCCCAGGGTATTGAGGAACACTCCTCGCTCGCAACATTTGATATTTGCAACTTTATCGACGATGAGAAACCGGAAGACTGATGTACGATCTCCATCTTCGATAGTTTGAATGTCGTCATCGAGATCTGTATTAACATACAGTTCATAAACTTCGTAAATTTTGTGAATTGCATACATTTCACAAATTTCACAAATTCTATAATTTTCGTAAATATACTAACAATAAGTAATTTAAGGTGATGTGAAACATCAATATCGGTATCAAAAGATTTCAAATGTCTTTCCTTAAGGGTATACAGGAAATGTTCAGTATTGTTTATAGTGCCCTTGAAAAATCGAGAAATGGCAGTCACCTCACATGCACCTATGAATAAGATTCGTGAATTCAATAAATTTTATAAATACCGAAAATTCAGTAAGAAATTAAAGACTATAATAACAGCATGTTTTAACTACTCACCAGATCCTGTCTATTGCAAACGCTGTCCATAGACTTTTCACTTTGCGTATCGGGGGTCTCTTCGACTACTTCTCGGGCTTCCTCAACAGTGGTGATTCCCGTGGGGTTGAGGCACCCAAAGATGGATTCCATTTTCTCCTGTTCCTCGAGGGAAACAACAATGTAATTCTCGCTATCGGAGCTGATATCGCTGCGCATGGAAACAGTGTCACTACTGCCATCCTCTGGCGAGGCTTTCAATGCGGAGTCGATCGATGTCATCAAATGGGCGAAACCCTTTTTCATGGATGACAGCCCAACGTTGAAATTATTCGGTATGAAATGGGAGTTCGCATCTTGCTTCGAACTCTGGTGTTTTATAATCGATGTTTTCGAAAAATCGGGCTCGCCGTCCATGAATTGATTCCACTGAAGATCTTCGCACGCGAGCGATGCTTCCATATGTCCCGCAAAGTTCTGATGCTGCGCCGCGGATTTGTCGTTTCCGTTCTGCTTAAAAGTCACCACGGATTGCGGAGGGTGTTGTGGCAAGTCCATCGAGAGTGTTGACGCCACTTCGCTTTCTGGAGTCACGATATTATAGCTGGTATTCAATCTTTTAGCGCCGAATTCAGCCTTCGCAATCGTCGCAGTGCTCTGCCACGTCAAAGAAGGACCCGCAAGATCATCTGCGATGCTGGACAAGTCCGGCACGACGGACGCCAAGTCACCACCAGAATTTTCCTTACCCGGTGTTTGCGAAGGCATTATGAAAGTCACTTCTACCTGAGGGACGAGCGCCCCGATCGCCAGTGATCCGTCGGACTCAACTTTCAAAATTTTGTTAGAATCTACTACGAGGTACGTCGCCATTTCTGATATCACTTCGGAGAGTCGGAGAAGTAAGAGATACTGGTAGTGATTTAACTGAATGCTCACGAGGTTGCTGACGTAAGCAAGGCCGTGGATATCCGCGAGACTCGAAGATTCAAGCCCCGTCGAGCCTTTTGTATTCATATAGAGCCAAAGAGTAAGGGGAAACGCGTCAAGAAATGGAACGGGACGGTTTGACCCAACTGCGCGAGCTCCAAAGAAATCACCCCACACTGGCTCCAAATTGCAACACCAGACATCCTTTGCCTCCGTCCACAAGAGCTCACGATTCACCTGACGGACCAGTTCGTTCACTGTGTTACAGGTGAAATTTGGCGGATATGATCTCACGTTATCACGTCCTGAAAATAAAGATAAATGATTAGTATTGAAAGGATTTAGATTTTTAGTTTCAACATGTTCGGATTTCTTATTTTTTGTTTCACCTACTTTTGTCTATACTCAATCATTCAACTCCTTTGCAGCATGACGTAAACTTACACAAATGAAAAAACAATTTCCAGTTTTTAAAGAAGTGTCTAATAAATAACAGATCTTATGTAGGTGAAAATTTAAGCAAATTACTATTGGTACAAAGTCACCAAAAATTGTTAAACTAACATAAAATTGTGCCGTCGGCAGAAGAAAAAGTTGTATCTTTAGTAAATGAAAAAGATGTCCCTTTCCAAGTTACTACTTGAAGACATATTTAGGTGACCCTAATTAATCTTTCAGACTTTATAGAATGTTTGGCTGTGCAGTTATTTCGAAAAAAATTTTTTTATATTTTTTAATGCGATTCAATTTTTCATTTCGATATTTCAACATTTTGCTGCATTATAAAAGCTACATTTTCATGAAAAAGAACGCATTTTTTTAGATTAGCATGCCAGAATACTTAATATGGTCTAAAACGTCGAGAAATGTGGTTTAGAACAAAATGTCTGTATGGTGTGTGTACGGATATGTGCGTGCGCGCGCGCGCATTACTTTAAGACTATACTTTGATTGATGAGAGAACAACATAGCGTCGCGCAGCGGCCTGTGGGTTGGGTAGAGTTAGTGAGGCTTGTTGCTCAGTACCGTAACTAAATTATCGTATACTTGGGCCCTGCACCAAAAATCTACGCTGTGTAAAAGGTTAACCGTTGGGTTTAGGCCCCTGGGACCCTTTATTGATTGTAGTCGAGTCTGGACAGCTGCAGAGCCCGTTTGGCAATCTGGAGAGGGTAAAGAGGGTAGCACATCAGGTGGAGTTTGACCGTATCGGACGATTTTAGTTTCGAAGCGTTTTGTTTTCTCGTTGAACGCAGTAGAACTCTCGCAATTTAAAAAATATAGAACTTAAACTTGGTACACTATTGGAGTATCATTAAACAAGGTTTGCAATTACATTTGATGTGAATTGGTTAAGGAGTTCGAATTTCATGAGAATTATAATTTTTCGATATTTAATTCATACAGTTGTATCCTCACAAATTTCTCTAATTTTTTTCAAAGACTTCTGACTGACGTTGTGCTCATTATTTTCTCATTGTATTTGTCTTTATTTTAACCACCCTGCTCATCGTTATCCTACTCATCATCGTTTTCGTCTTACACTCTAACAATATAATCCTAATACAATCAGAGCTTGAAAACTCGAATCTTCTGAAGAATCTATGCGGTCGATTCATTTACTGCAATTTTAATGAACTGGCGGTACAAAAGACTTTTATCAGTATTGAAGGACATAACCTTATAATAAAGACTTGTAGTAAGAACTATAATTTATCTTTTCTTTTACTGTGGATAATTATGGAGATCAGATTATTAGAAAACAATTCTGTAAAGTACAACCTAGCAAATTACTTCTTCATTAGTTTCGATATTTTACAAAGCTTTTTCCACGAGGAAGTGTAAATATAAATTTTGGCTTCCCTATATGGAAGCTTTGTAAAATATTCAAAACAATGAGCAAGCAACTTTCAAAGTTCTACTTCGCAGACTTATTTATATACTGTACACACCAGCTACAACTCCAACTTTACGTCGGTACGAATTATTAGACATAAAAATTATCTCAAAATTTCATAACCTACAACCTATTTATAAATTCAATATACGAGGTTTGTTCAAAAAGTATCGCGAATTTTGAATTTCCGCGGGCTACATATATTCGATTTTCGATTTTTTTGTGGAGTTAGGTTGGTACTCATGTCCCTCACTTATGCTGACAAAGTCGGCCCTTTTGAATGTTTAGCTAATTGTTGACAGCTACTTTACTTGGACGTGTCTTGGCTTGTCTTCGATTTTTGCCTATTCCAAAAAATCGATGAAAGAATCTGTATCAAATTTTGTGTGAAAAAGAAAGTTAAGTGCGTGGACGCATTCCGAATGTTGACTGTGGCATATGGTGAAGCTACCTTGGACCAAAGCAACGTTTATCGGTGGTACAAAATGTTCTCAGAGGGCCGAGAAGATGCGAACAACGAAAAGCGTGCCGGACGCCCGAGCACATCAACAACAGACGAAAACATTGATGAAGTGAAGAAAATAACATTGGGCAATCGTCGAATCACCGTTAGAGAAGTTGCTGAGGACCTGAACATATCGATTGGCTCGTGCTATTCGATTTTTACCAATGATTTGCGCATGAGACGGGTCGCCGCGAAATTCGTGCCAAAATTGTTCAATTTCGAACAAAAACAGTGTCACGTTAACATTGCTAAGGAGCTGTTGGACTCGGTCCGCGACGACCCAAATTTGCTCCAGAGGGTCATAACTGGTGACGAAAGCTCAATCATCGCAATGGAAGCTGCCGCATGAGCCAAGACCGAAAAAAGCGCGCCAAGTTCGGTCGAATGTGAAGGTTTTGCTTACAGTTTTCTTCGATTGCAGGGGCGTGGTACATCATGAGTTATGCGCAATTTGCGCGAAGCAATCCGCCAGAAACACCCGGATTTGTGAAAGATAAAAAATTGGTTTTTGCATCATGATAACGCCCCTGCTCACACATCGTTGCTTGTGCGCGAATTTTTGGCCAAAAAAACACTCTAATGATGCCGCAGCCACCGTATTTCCCAGACCTGGCCCCCTGTGACTTTTTCCTGTTCCCAAAACTGAAGAGGCCCATGAAAGGACGACGCTACGCCACGATTGAAGCGATAAAGACGACATCGAAGGAGGAGCTGAACAAGATCACAAAAATGATTTTTTTAAGTGCTTCGAGGATTGGGAAAAACGTTGGCATAAATATATTATAGCCGAGGGAAATTACTTTAAAGGGGACAAAACAGATATTAATGAATAAATGAATACTTTTTGAAAAAACACAAAATTCGCGATACTTTTTGAACAGACCTCGTACCTATAGAATTCAATGCCTATAGAAGGTATACGATGGAACCAAATAACACGTGTCAATTAAATTTGCTGGCATTTTAAAAACTCACGTTAAAAAAATAGTTAAACTAAATTGTACGAAATATTTCATGTTTTTTCGAGCTATTTTTTTTATTTAATAAGAGAACCCATAGAACGATAATTAAAAAAAAAAACAAGTTTGGTACATAATTAAAATATAGGAAATACATATTGTAACGGAACATTAATAGCATGACCTGCTACAAATTGAAAGACCGACTTCGACAAAGGAGGGAATGAGCTAGATATAAATAAAAAATACCAAATTAGCTAAAACTAAATTAAAATAAAATAATTCCATGGCAGCATTGTCGTCGAGATCGATCCAATCGACAATTCCACTCAAAACTTTAAAAAATTACCATCAGGAACAACAAAAAAGACGCTAATTAGCTCTCGCACAGCCAGGAGAACAGGAGTATAAGTAGGCTCGCCGTAAAGCAGCGCGAAGTACCTACCCCAATAGGGACAGTACTAGTAAATAGGTAGGATCTCGCGCGAGAGCAACACTTCAGTAACGCTAGCGACCAACGCAGCAAACCCGGTTTCTGCACACGGCCGATGCGAAGCACAAGACGAACAGCAAGGGCCGCGGCTTAAGTAGGCATAGGACAGGGCCACCGTGCAGTGTGGAACTCGCATTTCCTCCATCGCTTAATCGCGAGGGCGTGCACCAACAAAGAATGCGCTGACGCAACACGCGGCGACTTGCGATCAACGACTCGCATACGGTCGAGAGAATAAATGGAATTCATCAGTTTCGGCGAATGTAGCAAACAACTACGAGTACATTCACGAACGGCAGTCTAAAACTAAAATCGAAACTGAATGGATGGTTCCTCGTCAAGACTCGAGAGATTGCTATAAAATTGTCAAACCATTACTGTAATGCATTTACGATTACAATCATTTGACGGCCTTTGATCGTTTATTATAATAAAACTCAATTGACTTGTTTAACTTTATCTCTGCGTTTTACTCTCGTTCACGCAAGTGCTAACTCCTTAATGACAATCGATCCCAATTACTAACTTTTTTATTAAATATTATACATATTACCGTATTATCTGATAATACGCGTTTAACGGCCTAACAAATCCTTACGGCGATGTCGCATCGAACTGGGCACAACAAGCTACCACCACCGAGTCACCAAATCATGAATATTACAACAAAGAGAAAGACATAAGCAAAGCATCAAAACAAGAAGCACAATGACCACCTGGTGCATAGCCACTACAATGCTACCCTCAGTAACGAAAAATACACAAAACAATTATAAATAAACAACAAATATTTTAAAAAACCGCTCTTTACACAAAAATAAATACAAATACACACAAACTAGCTACAATGAGCGACTTAAAAACCGAAGGCATCATGAAAATGGCCGAACAAATGAGTAGGTAGGTATGTTAAAAAACTAGAAAAAAATAATGAACCTATCTCGAGATTTCCCACACAAAACGATTATTGAAACCTCTTAAGAACCTAAGTTCAACCCCGATACGAGGTCTGTTCAAAAAGTATCGCGAATTTTGTGTTTTTTCAAAAAGTATTTATTTATTCATTAATATCTATTTTGTCCCCTTCAAAGTAATTCCCTTCGGATATAATACATTCATGTCAACGTTTTTCCCAATCCTCGAAGCACTCAAAAAAATCATTTTTTGTGATCTTGTTCAGCTCCTCCTTCCATGCCGTCTTTATCGCTTCAATCATGGCGTAGCGTCGTCCTTTTATGGGCCTCTTCAGTTTTAGGGACAGGAAAAAGTCACAGGGGGCCAGGTCTGGGGAATACGGTGGCTGCGGCATCATTAGAGTGTTTTTTTGGCCAAAAATTCACGCACAAGCAACCATGTGTGAGCAGGGGCGTTATCATGGTGCAAAAGCCAATTTTTGTTCTTCCACAAATCCGGGCGTTTCTGGCAGATTGCTTCGCGCAAATTGCGCATAACATGTAGGTAATATTCCTTATTGACTGTACGACCCTGTGGCAAGAACTCATGATGCACCACGCCCCTGCAATCGAAGAAAACTGTGAGCAAAACCTTCACATTCGACCGAACTTGGCGCGCTTTTTTCGGTCTTGGCTCATGCGGCAGCTTCCATTGCGATGATTGAGGTTTCGTCACCAGTTATGACCCTCTGGAGCAAATTTGGGTCGTCGCGGAGCGAGTCCAACAGCTCCTTAGCAATGTTAACGCGACACTGTTTTTGTTCGAAATTGAACAATTTTGGCACGAATTTCGCGGCAACTCGTCTCAAGCCCAAATCATTGGTAAAAATCGAATAGCACGAGCCAATCGATATGTTTAGGTCCTCAGCAACTTCTCTAACGGTGATTTAACGATTGGCCAATATTATTTTCTTCACTTCATCAATGTTTTCGTCTGTTGTTGATGTGCTCGGGCGTCCGGCACGCTTTTCGTTGTTCGCATCTTCTCGGCCCTCTGAGAACATTTTGTACCACCGATAAACGTTGCTTTGGTCCAAGGTAGCTTCACCATATGCCACAGTCAACATTCGGAATGCGTCCGCGCACTTAATTTTGTTTTTCACACAAAATTTGATACACATTCTTTGATCCATTTTTTAGAATAGGCAAAAATCGAAGACAAGCGAAAACACGTCCAACCAAAATAGCTGCCAACAATTAACTAAACATTCAAAATGGCCGACTTTGTCAGCATAAGTGAGGGACATGAGTACCAACCTAACGCCACAAAAAAATCGAAAATCGAATATACGTAGCCCGCGGAAATTCAAAATTCGCGATACTTTTTGAACAGACCTCGTACACCTCACCAAAGCAGTGAGAACGTAGAAATTTGAAATTATGCGATGTACCAACATACCACCCCGCAGCTTATTTGAAACTAATTCATGAGATTACGTTGTAACATCCTAGAGCACCCATCGCATTTAAAAATTATTTATTAATCGTTAGCATTCTTTCGACGACCCTGGTTTCCACGCATCGTGTTAAGGCCGTCAATTTTATCGAAAGAATAAAAATAGGATTGTTTCCGAAGCAGTAAGGGCCCCATGTACTGCGCTGTGGCAACCCGACTCTAAAGAAGTGGGTTTACATGAGCCACAGTACCCTGGGCATAGCGTCTCGGCTTACTGGACTCGGCATACAAAGAATTATTAAAATATACACTGTTACTGTTTTCATTCAATTTTTATTGAAAATAAATACTAATATTCTCAAAAAGATTGAACCACTTGAACGATTCTTCTTAAATTCGACATCAAACATTACCCAATGATAGTCCATTTGTGGAAAAAATTTCAGCCGAAGATCTCGATAATTGCGAGAGCTAGAGCGCGAACAACATTTTTCAAAAAGTTCAAAATATTATTAAAATAGAACTTCTGTATTAATCCACGCCAAATTTTACCCCAATCGTTTTTGTGTGATACACGTGAACTAAATTTAAGCCTGATGTCTGAAAAATTTGGAAACATTTTTTGTTATAACACATGCATAAAGACCCCTTTCCGTGCTTGTGTAGTATGGCAAAAGTGGCGACTTTTTGTAAGGCATACTAAAAAAATGCTGTACATGCATAAATAACGCAAATACCACAGGCAGTCGGGACTGCGCTTCCAGTACTCCTTTGTTGATTGTGTTATCGCTCGTCAGCTTTCGGCTCTTCTCGACAATCTTCGGTCTTTCTTTGTACCACGATTTGTTCTTCTTCGAGACTACAGTGTATTTAGATTAAACTCCACTACGCTTCAGTATAAAACCATCTCCACGTTCTTTCTTAATCCTGTGATGATGATGCTGAAGAATAAAGCGCCACAGGTTATGGGCTCAGGGATGAGATTAAGTTAATGCTTTCCTGAAAAAAAGAGTTTTTTCTTTTTTCGTTTCGCGAGCGATCGCGTGCAGCTTTTTTAAGGGGTTACATGGGTTTGGAAATTAAAAAAAATGAATAAAAATTATTTTTTATCTAATAGTACAATATGTCTAGAATATTCTCCGAAATTTTTAAGTCAATCGGATTAAAACTCTAGGAAAAAGAGCCTCTGGGAATTCCCCCGGTGGAAAAAACCGGCCGGGCGCAACGTAGGTATATCGAGGCAGCTCCATCGCTATTGGTTGTCTGTCTCTCTTGCTCGTTTCTCTTACTTTCAGAGGGTCACTTATTATATTTTAGTTTCACATTGTTCGTTGAACCACGAGGTTGCTTCGAGGTTATACACGTGTGCATTGTGAATTTGTACCGAGATTTTTACTCATTTAATTGCAAAATGGAGCCGCATAAAATTCGTAGTTGATCGAACAGAGGAAAAAGAAAAAATAGACCAAAAAAAGGAAACAATCATTTGATCCTGAAACTGGAGAAATTGACGATGCATCTTTCGCCAGCACCTCGGCAAAAAAACTTAGAAGCCATGAAGACGTGCCGGAGGACGCGACTCTTCAATATGATTATAGACTATTTTTTAGTGTTTTCAACACTTGCTAGTTTTGTGAAGTGCTCGAACTTAAATGAAAATGGAGAGGAAAACGTTTGTGATGGTAAAGTTGAATTCAAGCAATGCACAAAATTAAGTCTTGGTTTTAAAATTATGCTGGAGTGTGAAAAGTGTCAGCCTAGATATATTTGATCGTGTCAAAAAATTGGTAAAGCGTGTGAAATGAATCGCAGATTCATTTTTGTTATGCGAGTATAAGGCTTAGGTCTTGCCGGATGTAAAAAATTTGGTGGCTTAATGGATATAAGTAGTGCTTTCTTGAATCAATCAACGTACGATTTTTACATCGGTAAGATACATGAATGTATGAAGACAGTTACCGAGAAACTCTTTTCCTCAGCTGCAATGAAGAAAAAGACCTAACATACGATGAAAACGGTGTTGAACATACGACAGATGTTACTGTATCAGGCGATGGCACTTAAAAAAGCGCGGTTAATCATCATTATACGGTGTTTAAGAATGCTTGAACATTCTGCTAAGCGTAGTGAGACTGCGCAGTGCAGGCTAGCATGGGCAAATGCTTGCTGTTGCCACTCAGCGGCAGCACCACGCAGGAGCTGTAAATCCAACACTAGGTCTGCGTGCCGAGCAACAGGTCGCTGCGCGCAAGCGCTCTACGACTGCTTGTTTTGACAACGGCTTCTTCGTATAACGCAGCCATCTTGCGTTTTGCTCTCGTTCGGTACTCTTCGCCTCCGTGGTCGTGCGTGTTCATAAAAGTTCTGTGCATCCAAATTCGTCTCAAAGTGCAGCTCTGCCGACCTGCAGTCTCAACAAACTCTTCGATCATATCAGCATTGGTATATAGACGTCGGCTCACCAGTACATCACCATATTGTCTCATCGTGTCGTGCACCCGGCGTCAGCTTCACCGCGAAGCCCGGTCACGACAGCATATCTCATCAAATTGCACACGATTAATACAATCGTGTGCGGTAATTAGCTCACCACATTTGAATCTAATTTTATTCTCTATCTATTTGCGCTTATTTCTATATCATTTGCTATATTTTTACTTGCTTATTTGTATTTGTGTCTGCCGTACTTGACAGGTGGAGCAATAAATGCTATTATAATTAATATCAGTGTACTGCGTTTTAATTCAACCTTCTATATTACAGTCCACTTTATCTCCATCATACTGAATTCTCGAACATACGGTGTGGCCACGTTGAATGGCTATTATTCAGGAAAAGTTTTGGATGTATTTATGAAAAGTTCATAATGTAAATTATGTGAGACTTGGAAGAAACAACTAGATTCCGCAGAATTTGAAGAGTGGTAAAGGAGCATTTAGAAAAAAACGAATGCACTGCCAATCACCAAGAACCAGCTGGTAATATGGAAGCTTCATTAACCGTTGCAATGTTTCAACGATCGTTTGAAAAATACGGCCTGAGATACGTCAATTACGTTGGAGACGGAGACTCCAAAACATAATCCGGAGTTCTTAATTCCAAACCTTATGGAGAAAATGTTCAAATAAATAAAAAAGAATGCATAGGGCACGTCCAAAAGAGGATGGGTACCCGTTTACGCAATTTAGTGAAAAACCTGTTGATGAAAAAAAAATTAAAGGTAAAACGGTCAGTAAAAAAACTCTATCCGACAAAGGCAAGCTTACTGGTAAATAAATTGATAAATGAACAGTTTATTATGGAGTGGCTATAAGAAGCAATTGTGATTCAGTTCAAAATATGAAGGACACTATATGGGCAACGTACTTCCACTATAGCTCTACGGACTTAAGGGATCATCTCAGTGTGAAATTTTCAAAAAATCGTTTTTTTTTTTTTTTTTATTATCGGATAGTATACACGGTAACAAACATGCTGTTAAATTTTTTAATCGAAATTCGAATTATTTTCGTCACTACAGCATTTCTTAGAGAAAGGGAACATAGCGTCACATCTGCCGCGTCCGTCCGGTCGTTCAACCGTTATTCCTTTTGTTGTGCTCCTACCTGCGCGTGACCTTCTATCGGTATTCAGTTCTTTAAATTCGTTGAAGGTATAGAACTGGTTCGTTGGGAAGCCAAGCATTTCAGTTTATTTTCGGCATTCACTATGGATGGACCTCCGAGAAAAACACCGAAAAAACCTCCGTCTCAAGATAGAAAAGGCTCAAGGAGCACACATCCGCGATACGAAAGAAAAAGAAAAATTTCCGGGGGATTTAAAGGAACGAATCGGCATGTTATCGAGAGTGATACAACGTTTGCAAGCACATCGGCGGCGAAAATATCGAGGAAGAGTCCGGAGTTCGATGTAAAAATCGACCAAACATTCAGTTATGTTTTGGTAGAATTTTTCTTGGTGTTCGGCGCTCTGCAAGAGTTATTGAAGTGTAAAAAGTGCAACAGCGACGTCAAATTTTATAAAAAGTCGATTCGCAGTTTAGGCTTCAAGATTTGTCTTGAGTGTTCGTGTTCGGATCCGGCCGAGATTAATTCTTGTCCGCTAATAAACAACGCGTACGAAATAAACCGCCGTTTCTGTTTCGTTATGCGAATGCTCGGCATCGGCATACATGAAATTAAAAATTTTGTCGCTTTGATGGATCTGACTTTCACTTTCAATAGCACCACGTATTATGGCATACTGAAAACGCTGCACATTGTTGTGAAAACAATATACCAGGCCGTCATCCGCAAAGCAGCCGACGAAGAAAAGGAAAAAACTTTGGAAGCCGAAAATCGCGCGAATGTGCTAACAGTTTTTGGTGACGGATCTTGGTCGAAGCGCGGTTTTACTTCGCGCATAGGTATTGTGTCTGTGATCGGAAAATACACGAATAAAATTCTAGACGTTGCAGTGAAATCAACCTTTTGCAAAGCTTGTTTGTTTTGGAAAGGAAAAGAGAACACTGTCGAGTACGAGACATGGTTTGCGACGCACGGATCGGATTGTAACGTCAACCACGAAGGCAGCGCGGGAAAAATGGAAGTTGACGGTATCGTCGAAATTTTCAAGCGATCTGAGGAAGTACATCGTGCAAAATACGGGTTTTATATAGGGGACGGCGACACAAAGACTTTTTAAATGTTGTTAGAAGCTAAACCTTATGGTGACGATTTTATCGTAAAAAAAAAGGAATGTGTTTTACACGTAAAAAAACGCGTTTATAAAAGGGGAAACGAAGCGAGAAAAAGGTTGGTTCAATTGAAAAAAGCGAAAAAACAAATTGAAGACAAACAAATTGAGAGTGAGACCAAAAAAAAAGGAACTCGTTCGCGTGCTTCAAAAGCCAAAACTCCAACACGAAAATCTGCTGACGAACCGAAAAAAGCGCAATTGACACTGAAATTGTTGACAAATCTTTCGGAGTATTATGGTTTAGCAGTTCGTCGAAACTCCGATTCCGTTGAAAATATGAGGAAAGCAATATGGGCGACTTTTTACCACAAAAGTTCAACCGATGCAAATCCCCAGCATCAGTATTGCCCTTCGGGAGGAGATTCGTGGTGCGAATGGCGCAAAGCTGAGGCCAGTGGATTTCAAGAAAAATATTCTCATCCACCAGCGCTCGATGATGATGTTCAAGAAGTTCTGAAGCCGATTTACGAAGATTTAACTACAGACGATTTGTTGGAAAGATGTACGGGCGCCAACACGCAGAATAACAATGAAAGTTTCAATCATTGCGTGTAGCAACTCGTTCCGAAACACATTTTCTGCGGAAAACAAACTGTGGAAATTGCTACATATTGTGCAGCTTGCACCTTTAATGAAGGATACGATGCTATTCTTAAAATCATGGAGGCAATGGGTTGCACCATAGGACCGATAGCGGCTGACTTCGCTGCGAAGTACAAGGCAGAGTGCATCGCAACCGCAGAACGGCGAAGCTCTTTGGACAGTAAAGAGGCAAGAACAGCTCGTCGACAAGAAATGTCCGCCGAAAATGAGGAGTTCGAAGAAGCCGAAGGGATATTGTATGGACCTGGCATCGCCGATTGATCGTAAGTGAATGATTTATCTGAAAATTCCTGATCTCAAAGTTTAAGCGCGTTTTTCTCGGAATGGTGTTTTTTTAAAAAAAGCCTCCATAGGACGATAGCGGCTTTCCTACAGATTAATAATCTTTTTGAAATTTTTGTTTCAGATCAAAATTGAGCCCGAAAAAGTTGACACCGATTAGGACTCTTTTTTTTTACAACATTTTTGATAATTAATAACAATAATAAAAAACTAAAAAATCACCGCAACAAAAATCATTTTATATTCTTCGTCGCTGCTTTAATTTATTTTAAAAAACCCAGACCGATTAGGATATCCTAGCCATGAAAAAAAAATCGCGAAAATCAGTGATTTTTCGGGCGGTCACACTGAGATGATCCCTTAAACCCACAGCACGAAAAGTGCCCAGGCGGCTCTGACTCATGGTGCGTTTGGCAGCGTGCTTCAGCTATGAATGCCTTATCACCATTTAAACACGATTATGCTCCATTGCCAATTGATGTTTTGTAAACTATCAAGCGTATTTATGAGGACTTTAGCAAAGATGTGCTTCTAGAGCGGTGTGTTGGTGGCTTTACGCAAAATAATAATGAGAGTCAACCAGTTAATTTGGAAAATCACTCCAAAAATACTACCTGCTGGTTCCAAAATAGATTAAATTGCTGCATTAGTTGCTTCTTGTACTTTCAACGAAGGGATTTCAGCTTTGTTACTGTTTTTGCACGGGATGGACATCAAACTTGGCGGAAATAACCACGAGTACGCGCGAAAAGAGGATGATCGTATACTCATAGCTGAGGAAAAAGCTAAGACTTGTACTCGACACGTAAAAATTCGTCTCAGGCAGAAACAAAAGGATGCCCTGAACATCGTAGCTGCAGCAGGATCTTTACTTTATGGAGCTGGAATCGACGATTCTATGCAAGTTAAAAAAGAAATGTCGTTTTATTTCTACTCAAAACTTTAATCACGTTTTTCTCGAAACACTATTGTTGAAGTCGGTGGACAAGATTACTACTACTGAGTACTAATGCACAGATCTTATTGAAATTTTGCAGACTTCTTCAAAATAGCATTGACTGGTGATTGAACGAAGGATTTTTTTCTTATTACAACTTATTTTACAAGGCTATACGTAGTGTAAATTGTACCAAAAATGTATTAAATTGCCTACAACTTTGCGAAAAATTCAAATTTCAATTTTTTTCAAAATCCTTCGTTCAATCATGAGCTATACTTATCTCCTAACAGAAAATATTTTGTTTTTTAATTTCAGATAAAGCTATCACGAGTTATCGTGACCACCGCGAGGACATTTTTTAGGGGTCTCCAGAAACCAGGTTCCACCGGCTGAATTTCCAATATTTTTGGATGAACATTTTTTTAAATACTGTTAAAATGTTACTCTTTGATGTACTTAACATTTTAAATAAAATAATTTATATATAATCTGAAAAAAAAATCGAGAAAACATGGTTTTTTTTTGCTTCGCAACCCATGCAACCCCTTAAGGTTATCCAGCGTCGTGCAATAGTGCAACATGACAATTAAGGGTTATGGAAGTTTCAAGTGCGAGTTCTAAATCTTGCAAGCGCAGCATCCAAAATTCTGTCTAGAGACTCTCTCAAGCCGAAGCCAGCACAAAATATGAATGCCGATGCAGCGACTGCGCACGAGACAAAACTGAAGGAATGGAAGAGGTTTGACGGTTGGGTACAATAATCAGTCGTTAAGGGGGTATAACTATCTAGAAACTACAAAAATTCTTTTTTTTGCATTTTCTTATAATTTGAGGTTTTGAGAATGTGTCTTAAAAATATTAATTTGTAAATTCGTAGAACTCTCATGATTACAGAGGCTTAAAGGCTGCGGTGCGTTGGGGCGCGGCAGGTAGTCATCCCCTCGACCGTAGTACCTCGACTGTTGTGTCCATTTAAGTCATCAGGCCCATTTATGAGGATTTGACATCAAACGATTTATTGGAGCGATGTCTCGGAGCTTTTACACAAAACAACAACGAAAGCTTGAACTCAACTATCTGGATGTTTGCTCCAAAACATTTGCACTGTGACAAAAACACGATAGATATTGCTAATTAATTAGCTGCCGTCATTTTTAGCAAAATTAATTTTAGCAAAATTAATTCATAAAAATTACTTAAAAAACAAGCTTCTAGACGGTAATACCCCCTTAAAACGCCGAGTCTAAGACGTATACTGCACATATTATAGTAAACTGTGATTCTGCACGTGACATGTAGCTCAAACTACACGATGTATATAAAAATCAGAGCATGTCGAAGCATATTGTGCAACAGGAATGGTTTTCACGTCTTAATAACTCTGCCGCCTTCTTTTAAGCACTTCGCTATTGCATGGAAGTCGATGAGCCAGGATCAGGGTACCTTGACCAATCTCATTGCGGAACTTTCGATGGAAGAGATTCGAGGTGGAGCTGATGAAACCGAAAGAAAGAGTGCCATCTCTGCAAAGGTAAAGCAGCAAAAGGACATCAACGGTAATGTGGAGAAAAAAATGCATAAAGGCTACAAGTGCAGAAAGTCCGGGGACTGGAAAAACCAGTTTTACTCGAATCTTTGTAAATCAGGCTACATACGCACAAAGAGTGCTCAAAAGTTCAACATGGGGCAGGCGACTACGGTGGCCATGTCGGCCGACCAGTACACAGATGTGAGCTTGCAGGACTCAGAAGAACAGAACGAAGTCGCCAGCGTGCCTTAAAAAGAGGCAGTCGGGAGCTGGCTGTAGTAAAAAGTTTACTAGTGTCACGTCCGGCCGTAACATCGCTTTTATATTTTTGATGTCAAAGACGTTAAAGTTCTGCGGTTTAGTTTCGCTAAAGTAAAAGGAACTTTTAACATTAGTCTTTTATTTTCGAATATCTTAAGAGAAAAGAAGAGCGATTTTAATGACAGAGAGCGGAGCAGGGTCGAGGTGCGACTGTACCGACCGTCTCCCGGGAAAATTAATCTTGTAAAGATGGAATTTTTTCAGCGTTCCCAGTTAAACGGCAAACTTTCAACCCGGTTATCGACTGCCATTTATGGATCTATGATACAGCGCAGCCTTACGCTCAATCCTCGACCAGGGGTTCGGCTAGTTGCCGCCGGGGCGTTGTTGGTCATAGGGGAGCGGTTGGAGGGAACGCTATCACCTGACCAGGCGATCGCACCCTTTCTTCTCTCTCTCTCTCTCTCTCTCTCTCTCTCTCTCTCTCTCTCTCTCTCTCTCTCTTTCTAGAGTCAATAAAATATTTGGGTATCATTATTGATGACAAGCTACGATCCAAAGACCACTGTAAGTATATGTTAAAAAAAATAGGGAAAAAAACGAGCTTTCTAAACAGAATGGGGAATTATTTATCTGCGTATACGCGATGTGTGATATATAAAGCAATCATAGCACCTCACTTTGAATATTGTGCAACACTGTT